>BTPG01000002.1:140908017-141085517 GCA_036245525.1 Semisulcospira habei | reverse complement strand
CACACACACACACACACACACACACACACACACACTAAGAAACAGACCTATTTTTCTTTCACGGCTGTGCGCGTGATTTCTGCACTGAGATAGCCAAATGTTATGATGAGACCTTTGACAAGAAATGTGCTGGATATTCGTGCTTGGACACATTTACAAACATCTGTTACGTTCTCCGGGTCCTGGCCTTGGGTGACTCAACTAGATAGCACAGTTGGCCTACATGGGAGCCAAAACTTAAACATCACCTGCGTCGGAAGATTTGCGGACTACGCCGATAGGGCCCTCGCCACTCTCTGGACTGACTCAAAAACAATCAAATGACAAAAAGTAGTTTGATCACATTTCTCTCTCCAAAATCACAGAGCAGCACTCTTATGTATATTTCCTTCCAAAAAGATGCATATTCATACCTAGCTATTAACCGCTAAAAGGTGTTGACATAAGAAGCACATGCGCATCACGTACACACAAAGAGTCACGCCCCCCTATGGAGGACAAGGCGGCCATTTGCACGTTGTGAGAATAGCAATATTAGTAGATTTTAGAGTCGTTTTATTCCCAAATTATGGCAAAAGTTTCACTCGCACTTAAGGAGAAGTATGTAGATACTTTAGACAAGGCTTCCTATGCACGTTATTTGGAGAAAATTGCAACCATTGGAGGTGAGGACCCGTACGAGTTGCCGGACTCGGCCTGGACTCCGGACCACGATGCACTGCCGCCTCTTCGAAACGAAGATGCAGTTCAATATTTAATATTTGGAAAAAGTGCATACACAATGGCTGAATTCAAAGCAATGAAGAGTCTGCAGGCACACAACCAACTGACATCAGGCTGGGTGCGTGATCTGCTACCGGTCACCAAATTCACCCAACGTTCTTGTTGCTGCGAAGGTAAGTGTTCAGTCGATGGTTTCTCTGTGTTGTCTACACGATGTTATTTCACCGATCTAAATGTGTCTACTTTATCTCATCTAGATGCACGAGGATGGGGCGGATGATGGGTGTCTAGTTACCTTGTTTCCTCTGTTGGTTTCATTTGTATTCAGCTGTAGGATTCTGTGCTTGGAGACTTTGAGTCTGATGTACCCAACTCTTGGATTCTGTAGTGTGTATCAAGTTGTAGGATTCTGTGTGGTGTATCATGTATCCAGCAGTGGGATTCTGTGGTTTGATATTTATCCAGCTTTGGTTTGATTCAGAAAATATTTGGAGCATCACCCAAGTTATTAACGTGAAACATGTCTAAAATTTGTATGAATAATGAGGCCATCTGAATAGTAATAATTGCACTACATTCCACTGGCTACAGTTTGTCAGCTGTCAGTTTTTCCTTATTACCTTGTGGGGCAAGTTAATGATTACGTCTTGTTTATTTGCAGGTGTACCATTCCCAGCGTATGAATGAAAAACCCACTCAGCCCTGGCTCATCACCTCTGGCGAAGGGGAGGTTTTGTCTGCTCACTGCACGTGTGTTGCAGGCTTTGGAGAGACATGTTCCCATGTAGCGGCTGTAATGTTTATGGTCGACACAGCCAAACGCATTATTGACAACAAGACAGTGACTGACGTTGCCTGCTACTGGAACCAGCCTTCTTTCAAGTCCGTGGCTTACTTGGAAAATGCGTCCATTGACTTTACATCAGCACCAAGTAGAAAGAGAATGCTGGATGCCTCCGTGGAGAGTAAGATAGCATCGCCAAAGGCCCCAAAGCGGACAAGAGAAATCAAAGAAGTCGCTGAAAATGAGTTAAAGTCATTTTATGAACAGATTAAATTTGCAGCCTCGGGTATCAAGCCAGCTCTCCTGTCGGTGCAGAGCGAGTATGCGGAAGACTATGAAATTAAGTTGACAAGAATGCCTCCTCTCTTGACAGGTCTAAGAGAGGATCGCTTCATGACACTTAATTTCATGGAACTCCACCAGGAGTGCTTGAAAGTAATTGCCTCAGGCTCCCTGTCATTCACACATGAGGAATGCAATCTGGTGGAGCAGCATACACGCTTACAAGTAAAGTCACCCCTTTGGTTCAGACTGCGTGCTGGTCGAGTAACGGCATCCAAGCTGCACTCTGTGTGTCACACTAACCTTTCACAACCTGCCCACTCCTTGATCAGCAGCATTGGCTATACAAACTCATGCAGCACAAAGACAACTGAGGCCATGCAATGGGGAATTGAACATGAAGATCAAGGAAGAGCCGAATATGAAGAAAAACAGAAGAACAGCCATACAGGATTCAAGATGACCAGCTGTGGCCTGATCATGGATCCTGAGATACCTTTCATGGCTGCTTCACCGGATGCATATTGTTCGTGCAAATGTTGTGGCGAAGGCTGCGTTGAAGTGAAGTGCCCATTTACCGCTCGCCAAATCACAATTGAGGAGGCCCTGTCTCTTCCAAATTTCCCTCTACACCGTGTTGGTACACACATCTGCCTAAAACTTGAACATGCGTACTACAGCCAAGTTCAATGCCAGTTGCTTCTGTCCAAAAGAGCTTACTGTGACTTTGTCATTTGGACACAAAGCTATATACTAAGCACAGATGTATCCAAAGTGTAACCAGTCATGTTTTTGCAGTATGCAGCCACGTTGCTGTCGGTAGCCTTATATCTTATTGTGAAGGTGATTTCCCAAAGTAGATCAAAGTTGTCCCTTTCAGCATTGGAGTGTGTTTTTAATGGCTGGATGCATGTTTGAAGATCATATTGAAAAATGACATTTGTCTGAAAGACCCCCAGGGCGTGCAATTTAAATGGTCATGAACATTTAAGATCTGCCATCAAAGTTGCGATAAACAAGTGAGAACAAAATTGTATTTGTGTGTCTTTCATTTTCTCTTTGTTAATGTACAGTATATATGTTTTATGTACAAGGCAACACTGATGTCATGTTGGAGCTCCCAAGCCAAAACAAAAGCCATGTGCTGTTTTCAGAGAACAGTTGCGTACGAGCCAACAATAAAAATGCAGTCTTTTCTTGGGTGCATATAAATTGCGTTCAAGAATAGTGAATAAATAGTACAGCAGTGTTGCATTGTATTCAGTATGACATTTTCATACTGGTTCAGGTCGGTCTGCTTACATTTCACTTTTCCACTTGCAGGCTTTTTCTAGGTGCAAATAAGCACACACACACACATGCTCACCCCACACATACAAGCATGCATACTGTACATGCATGTGTGCCAAACATGTTCATAATGTGTTATCATAGAGAAACACAAACATTTTAATGTGACTCTGAATACGCGTCAAACAGGTTATCAATCTTATTTGTTTTATTTCAGCATCACACTGCAGGCACCGCATCAGTTTAACCCATATCATACTGAGGCTAAAAGCTTAAATTTTGTACACTGCCATATATGCAAGCTACATTATAGTACTTACAGATAAGGATATAGACCAATGGCTTCAGTTAAAGGGTGGTGCCAGAATAGCTTGGCGCCTAGAGGCCAAGCTATTCTGGCGCTACCCTTGAACTATATTTTAGTCAAAATTATTTAAAACACTGGTGTATTCCGAATGATAAGGTTAAAAATCATCTGATAACATCCATTGTAGGTCTAACCCACTTGCTCATGCAGCCACCGGTAACGTTTACAGTACCATTGGCTCCACATGCATGGGGTGAATCAGAATCCCATAGCGATACAGCAGCATTGTCCAATTAAACAACATTCTTTGTTTCAGGTTTAACCCCCTTAAACACCCAGCCTCCAATCATGTGCACAAAACCGTTCGCTCCGCACACAGTGAGGTTGATGAGAAATTGTTACTGCATCACCCCTGTCTAGATTTTCCCAAAACATAACACCCACCACATTGACCTACTCAAATCACACGAACACACGCTGAATAGCCTTTCATATTAGGAAACTTTAACCCTTTGACCATGCAGCCACCGGTATTGTTTTCAGTACCACAGGCTCCACATACAACAGTGTTGAAACAGTATCTGAAACATCACCCTGGGCAGTTTCTGACAACACTCGCCTACTGTACTCGGGCAGGCACTCGGGTTCATCAGTAAGTACAACAGAAGGACAAGTGCACTGCAGACATGAGCAATTTTGTCTAACACAGTCATATTTTGATCAGAACATCTGCTCATGTAAGCAAGGGGCAACACACAATCTAAAATTGTGTATTTCTGGCGTAGTGACCCTATCACTCTTTCAACATGGATTCTAACATTTGCAAGCTTCCTGGTTGACTCCACTTCAAAGGCAGATAGTTGCTTTTTGCCTCTGGTGTACGCAGGAACCTTCACTTCAGCACACCTTAGTCCTGCAGAGTCATGAATGTTGAAGCCTCTGTCAGCAAGAATCAAATCTCCAGGCAACATTTTGTCTAGAAAGCCACTCTGTTCAGTGATATGCCTGTCACTTGTCCTTCCTCCCCATGATTTGGAAATGTATGAGATAACACCCTGTGGAGTGATTTCCACTAGAAACATTTTGGTGTTTCCATGCTTGTAGTTTGAGTAGGTCTGGTTTCGAGCCTGGAGATTTGATGCCTTTTCAAGCTTAACTTCAAAACAGTCAATGATTACAGTCACCTTCCGTCCAAATGCATATATGAATGTTGCAGGCATAGTTCTCTTTATGTTCTCTCTCTCTGGCCAGATAACAAGGGGATGCAGTCTCACATACAAAACATCTAACACATTGTAAAAAATCCGCCTGGCTGTGCTGTATGACACACTGAACATGTCAGCAAGCACCTGAATTGGAAGGTTTAGCCTCAATTTCATCAAAACAAGAAGAAACTGCTGGAACTTGGAGAGCCGAGCCTTAGCATCTGTGCTCATGCCTGGTGAAATCACATTAAATGTTGCAAGCAAAATGATGAAATTTGGCAATGCAGTGTAATACTTCACCCTGTCATCTTTATCACGAAAAGCCTCCTCAGTGAAGTCTTTTCCATTTAACTTCTCCCTAAGATTTTGTATCTCCACATTCTGATCATTCACAACATTTTCAAGCTGTGAAATGTATTCATATGTCAAATCTGTCTGTGTACCTTGGTCAATGCCTGCGTGTGCTTCATTTGAAACATGGTCGGAGCATTCTACTGTGGTGATGCTGTCTGCTGACTCTTGCATGCTGCTCTCGCCTGACTTGCTGCATTGCAACGTCTGCTCCTGCTCCCTCACTGCTTTTGTCATGTTTTGTTTCGTTTTGCAGTTCTCTCATACAGTTCTGGCTTCGAGGTCATCCCTTTAGAGTGACATAATCTGAGGGTCGGAATCCAGTCTGGGTGTGTAACATCATGCATGTCTGCTGGCTGACCTGAAATAAGATTGTACATTACTTAATGTAAACATACAATATTGTTTTTAATACTAGCAGATATTAAACAAAAGTTAACAGTAATGTGAATTACACTGTTAAATGGTAATGAGTGCATGTACATTTTGCACTAAATAAATGAAGTGATTACTGAACTAAATGATACAAACACAAAACAAACAAAACCATGCACACATCTGCAAGTACAGAAATTCACACTGAGAAAGAAACAAGCACACACACACACACACACACACAGAGGCAAATTTACCATTGTTTCATATTTAACAACGGCACACTGAGGGCCCGCCCCCTCCACTCCCTGTCTGCACAACACTTCCCTGCTCGCTTTCACCCGTGTTGTCAGTCGTAACGTAGTGAAATAAAACTTAAAATTGTATTATTTTAACTTACCAGTGACAAAGTGGTCCGAGCAGACTCGATGCCAGCATTTCGCCGAATCAAACGTGATGTTTTTGCGGTTAACCTGACGCACCCATTCTCGTCTTCTCCGCTCCGACAGCCCTCTCTGTTCCTCGTTTTTTTTCAACACATTCGGGATTCTGTGAAATGTCCTATCGGTCTCCCTATCACTGCGGTTGTGGCAGTTGAAAATACAACAGAAATTTACCATTTTGATGCAAACTGTTTCAACTATAACGCCGAAAACAGCACGAGTACGTGCGCTCGTTCACGTTGCCGCTACTACTCCCGCCGTTCGCTTGTCCTCCAGCCTCCGGTACGCGCAAATCAAGTTGAAGACGTCATGTGAAAGATCTCTATACCGATGAGAGACAGGGCCCATATACAGCTCGGTCACATTTGTATCAGGATCGTTTGTGTGTTCTGTGATTTTGGACCTTACGGAGTCGTAAGGTCCAAAATCACAGAACAGCACACTTATGTAGATTTCCTTCCAAAACGATGCATATAGGGCTTGCGAAGCTGACGTCATCACGCCAGTCGTGGCGGCCATCTTGTGAGGATACTGAACTAAGCGCTCTATATGGAAATCGCTGTTTTTGTAACTGTCAGGAAAGTCCTGACGTACTATAAACAATAATAGCAAGTCTTGCCATCACTGTAGGACTAAACCGCTCACCGGAATCTTTTTTTTAAATTTTTTTTTATTGTTTCCAAAGAGGAAGAAAAATGAAGAAAAACGTGTTGGAACACTATTTCGCTACTATCTCGTGACTATGGTATCCTCATAAGATGGCGGCTTACGCGCCGACGCTGCTAGGCAACGCGGGGAACTTCCCGAGCCCTATTCATACCTAGCTATATACCGTTAAAAGGTGTTGGGATCTATACCGATGCCGTCGACCTTTCACTGCACTGATTTTCTTTTCCCTTCCTCAAGATAATATGACAGGTAGGGCTGGCATGGGCCTAATCATTTCCTACGCAACTAAATGTATTGCAGATTTTACATCAATATATTGTCGTTTAACACATGATTGGTCCAATGCGGGTTTCCTTAACTCATTCAGCCCGACGGCCGTAATTCCCAAATTTTGGAGGCGTCATCTAATGACTATGTACCAGTTGCAGGAGATGGATCGACCATATGATAATTTAAGGGCAGTGCCAGATTAGCTTGGCGCCGACATGCGCCAAGCTAATCTGGCACTGCCCTTAAATTATCATGGTCGATCCATCTCCTGCTGGAGGCTTCATCTAATGACTATGCACCAGTTGCAGTAGATGGATCGACTACAATAATTCAAGGGCAGTGCCAGATTAGCTTGGCGCCGACAAGAAAGATGAAATTCCATCAGGGTTGACGGGTTAATGTTATATGAGTTGTTTTTTTCTGATGCAGCCTGTTGCTGTGGTTGTTGTTGCTGCTGCTGCTGCTGTTTTGCTGCTGGTGGTGTGGTTTATGTTGTTGTTGCAGGTGATGTTAGTGGCGGTGGTGCTTTCTGCAAGTTATTGTCTTAGAAATCGCCTTAAACCTGGAAAACGGCAATAATGCAATACCCGTAGTTCGTGATCACTGCAGATCATTCGTGCGTGCGTGCGTTCGTTTGTTAACTTATTCTAGACACGAATTACTTATTATCCGCTGAGATGACGCAGAATGTAGCCCCACATTTCTTCATTATCTGTCATTCAAGTTTTCAAGCACATTCACGCGCGACCTAAATGCCCGTTTACGCGTAATCGCGGCTCTAACAACCCATCGTGGAGTGTGAAATTATCTTTTAGGCCAGGAATTAAACCTAAATGTGTCCACGAACGACATTGATGGCCTTGCAGGAACAGAGAAGTAGCTAGCTCAGCTGGTGGAAAAGCTGGACAGTACAGCCATTGCGTATGGGATGGTAATCAGTGCAGAGAAGACCAAACTGATGACAAATAATACCAGTGGCATTGGCACTGACATCATGATTGGAAGCCAAAATCTGGAAACAGTTAATAAATTCAAATACTTAGGAGACATTGTGACAGATGAGGGATCAAAACCAGAAATACTGTGCAGGATTGCGCAGACAACAACAGCACTAACAAGATTGAAGACCATGTGGAAGGACAGAAACATCACGCTCTGCTCCAAAATCAGACTGATGCGCTCCTTAGTCATCTCAGTGTTTTTGTATGCCTGTGAGTCATGGACCCTCACAGCAGACCTTGAAAGGAGGATACAAGCCACTGAAATGAAATGTTTTCGAAGGCTGCTTGGCATTTCATACAGAGATCACATCACGAACGAGGAGGTGAGAAGCAGAATCAGGCAAGCCATCGGGCCCTATGAAGACCTATTAGCCATTATGAACAAACGCAAACTAAAGTGGTATGGGCATGTCACGCGTTCAGCAGGGCTTGCCAAAACAATCCTGCAAGGCACTGTGCAAGAAGGACGAAGGAGAGGAAGACAGAGGAAAAGATGGGAGGACAATATCTCAGAGTGGACAGGACTGAGGCAGGGCGATACGCTAAGAATGGCAGAGAACGGCAGAGATGAATGGAGGGATCTGGTTGCCAAGTCATCAGTGGTGCCCCAACGGTCGACAAGACTACGGGAGATAGATAGATAGATAGATAGATAGATAGATAGATAGATAGATAGATAGATAGATAGATGATAGATGATAGATAGATAGATAGATAGATAGATAGATAGATAGATAGATAGATAGATAGATAGATAGATAGATAGATAGATAGATAGAAAGATAAGGTAAGGTAAGGTAAGGGTAAAGGTTTAGGTTTAGGTTTAAGATTAGGATTAAGATTAGGATTAGATGATAAGATAAGATAAGATGGTAAGGTAAGGTAAGGATAGGATAGGATGAGAAGAGAAGAGAAGAGAGTGTCCACGTTAGGCGTCTGTTGGTTAAATCCATGCTCGTCTAGAAATAAGTATATCTCTGAAACCCATAAGATGTTCACTGTTCAGTGTGAGACTCGGAGATGTCAATAAGACCGGCAAGAGTCATAGCGGAGGCTCATGAGGATCTATGACTCTTGCATTTAGGTGTTGTTTGTTGTGTTGCGGCAATGAGAGAGTTAAGTCCATCTCGTTAGCTCAGTATTAGTTCAAGCGTGACAGATGCTGCCGTCGATGGAAACATTTCCGATAAGAATTAAACAATGATCGGATGACTGAATTCGCTTGGCTTTGATGGTATGATGTCTTCTAACTTTTCAAAGCAGTCTGCGAAAGATGGATTTTCAGGTCGAGCTAATTAGGCACTACCTTTGAGGTGTCGCGATCGACGCTTATTAGTTCTGTAGTTATGTAGAATTCATTAGACGATTCTAACATCATTTGGTTTATGTAATCAGCCAGTACCCTCAAGCTGTTATGGTTAATCGATTAAAAGCACCAATACTCGATTCCACAAACCATAGTCCATCCCCCAGTACTCAATAAGATGGGTTTCAAAGTGTTCCTTAGTATGTCCTGAGATGTTTAAGCCATGTTCCCCGAAAATCCTTAGGAACACACCAGAGATATAGCCGATGGCGCAAGGGTACCCCCATTCACGCTCTTCGCAGGTGCTAAAATGAGGTTGAGAAACATTTTCCTCTAAATAAATCAGAATTCATTCCAGAAGCCCAAATCACGCAATATTATGTTAAGGCACACGTTCTGCAGCCTCTGCAAAAAAACAGAATGAAAAATATTGAATCTCTGGCTCACAGTGAAGGTATTTGTGCACCCAGCAAACGCACATTTCCGCGAAATCGCAAAAAAGACAAAAATAATGTGTCGGATGCCTTCAGACATTTTCTATAGCGCTGGGAGTCCATTTTTAGGCTTACATCATTAAAACAGGATGTCACAATTATTATAAACTTGACTAGGTGATGCTGTGATTACTGTGAGTGCCACAGTGGTTGATTTTGTATCCCTACCCCCAAGTTGTAAAAATACACAAAATTAATTAGAAAAAATTACTATAGTTATTCCATTTTATTTTGACCTCTCTTTACCTACTAAGTTTCAATAATGTGAGCATAAAGTGCAAGAAAATAAGGAAAGTCGGCATCCTTTACTGTACATTCGTGGTGAATGATAGCTTTTTCCCATTTAAAATTGCCGAATTGGGAAATGTACGTTTTTTTCCGATGCCCTCATAAATTTTGTATACAACCGATAGGTCTTTGTTAGGTTTTATTGGTTAGGATAGAGTACCACAGTTACTCCCAACCTGATTTTATGATGCTGTGATGCATTTAGGGGCCACAGTGGCTGAATCTGCTGCCCTACCCCCAGTTTACCAGTACGCCGTACAGTAACGCAAAACAATCATAAAAATTGCTTACGTCATACTCTTAAATATTTTTTGTTGCCAGTTTTTTTTTTAAAGTATGCATATTGAGCATAAAAAGTTGTGATCATTTCATTAATTTCAATGTAACCCATCCATTTAATTGTAACTATATTTAACTGGCTGGTCTTTTAGGTGATATTTTACCTAACGTTTGGCGGGTCTAGTAAGGTCTCCCCTTTTCCTTTGATTTATTTTCATCTAGAAATGTGTAAATATGAATATGCGTAATAAAGTTTCATGGTTCCTAATAGCCAAAACAATGTTATCAAATACTTAGTTTCCACATGTCGGCCACGAGATCTCTACTTTCACCTTCTGCAACGTTCAATTTTTTATGGCCGTCTTTACATTTTTTTTTTGTTCTGGCTGCCAATAAGTGAGCTGTCAAGAGCGAGGCAGCATGTTTTCAGAGTTTGGTGTACAGGGGCGTGTCTTCTGGTCAGAACTGCCAGCAGACCGTTTCTCTGTATGGACATGTTTGGAGAATGTTCTAAGGAGACTGATTTTCTACGCCAAATTCGCATAGGGCTGTTTCCGCATGACCCAGTCTCACGAGGTGAGTCCAGCAGGGTCCTTACGATCTGTGAACATTTGTGAAAGTTTTAAAAAATGACAAGGTTTTTTCATGGCCCTGGAAAGTCTGTCAATTTCAGTCCTTTTCCTTAAAGTCTGTGAAAGTTTGTAAAAATGACAATGTGCTGGCAAACTTTTGTCTACTTCTTTTTTTTTTCTCCCCCAATTTGTGACTATTCCATTGCAAACGATCATGCTGACGCTTGTTGCAAAGTGATCTATATTTAGCTCTGATCATAAAGTGACTGCATGGCCTTTCTGCTGAACATTCTGAATGGTTGTTTGCGCTTCTACCGAAGTCCGCCATTCGCTAAGCGTTCTTTTACTTGGGTATCTCTTCATGCATTAGGCACGGAAGCTTCAAATAATTGCTAATACAGAATGATCTGATTAAAGTGTCTAAACCTTCAGGCTTCAGTTTGGGTTTGTGAAACGTTCCTGCTTTTCTGTATGGACCCAGTCCAGAGTAATCAGTGCGTAGATGAAAGATGGTGGCCTGGCTCTCCCTGTTCAGCTTGTTGATGTCGTCTGCCCACGGGCTGCAGCCGCCATTCTGCTGTTGCCAATCACTTTGTTGTTGTAGTGTCTCTATTCCCAGCTAGTCCAGAATGCACTGGAATCCACTGCAGCACTATTTTGTGGACAGGGCATCCAGTCTATCTTGAAGCTTCCTGGTGAGATCAGTGGATCAAGCTGCTGCCTTTCCCTAGCTAGTGCTCTGCTGCTGTGTTGAGCACCTGCAGATCTGTATGGTAGTTGGAGCTGCTGCCGCCAGCTGGTAAGGAGAGGGAGGTAGTAGTGCGGTCTGCACAACAGATGTACACGCCACTTCCTTCATTCCGCACGGCATCTTGTGTGGTATCACAGCTGCTGTGAGGGTAGCGCTTGTGCACAAGCTCCAGCACGATGACTTTGTGCAGTGCCGCAACCTTTGGCAAAGAGTCCTGGAACATTGTTTATGTTGTCTTGAAGGCTCTTTCGAGATGTCCAGGTATATGAAGGGAGCTGTTCACACATTTTTGGGTTTGGTTCCAGGACGTCAGTGTTAGCCCTTTGCAGGACCTTAAGTTGACGGTTCAGACTTGGGCGTTTCTGACGGTTCTTGGTCTGCTCCTGTAGTCTCCCATGCTGTCGGTGTTTAGTAAGTCTCTTCATCGTGTGTGCTGTTCTGCATTCCAGTGGCTCCAACGTCCTCCATTTACTAAATTGGGGTGCTCCAGATGGCTCTAAGAATGTCACTGTATCATGAGAATGACCCATGATCTGCATCTTGTCAAGCCTGGCTTTTTGGGTTTTGCAGGCAGTGTTTCATGTTGTCGATGTATCATGATACCGCACAACTGGTCTGACCGAGCAGGTGTTTGCTTGTGCCAGGATGCTGTAATTTGCGCCAATGTGGTCCCCAACAGTTTCTTCATCAGAGACTTTTTTTGCAGCTCTACTGAGCTTCCGTGGCTTCGATGTGAGGCCTCCACGTGAATCCAGTAATTTATTTGTTGCCAGTAAAGTTGGCCTGTCTGTTTTTGGTACTGGAAAGTCTCCAGTTTTGAGGTGACCTCTTCCGTCTGATTGAAAGAGATGGTCTAGCTCAGTTTGAGTGGCCTCTTTCAGTCCAGCTGCTGACTCTATTGGCAGCATCCTGGATTCTGGAGGATGCTATTTTTTGATGTTCTGCTGCGCTCCACACTGCAAAGTCATCCACATGGAGGATGTTCGAGACGAACCTTGGTACTGATGTACTGATGTCATTAATCTAGACCAAAAACAGCATCAGACACAACATCTCCCTGAGGTACACCTTCCCCGAGTTTGACAAGAGTGCTGAATGTGCAGACGGTAGAAGCTTCAGCGGCAGCCCCTGTTAAGCATGCCTTAAATAAAAAGAATTACAATTAAATTGATGGGTCACATTGAAATTAATGAAATGATCACAAATGTTTATGCTCAATATGCATATTTTGTTAAGAAAACTGGCAACAAAACTATTTAAGAGAGGAGCAATTGTTATGATCATTTTTTGTTCCTTTGCATACTGGTAAAATGGGGGTAGGGCAGCAGATTCAGCCACTGTGGCCCCTAAATGCATCACAGTCACAACATCATAAAATCAGGTTGGGAGTAACTGTGGTACTCTGTCCTAACCAATAAAACCTAAAAAAGACCTATCAGTTGTATACAAAATTTCTGAGGGCATCAGAAACAACGTACGTTTCCCAATTTACCAATTTTAAATGGCAAAAAGCTATCATTCACCACGAACATACCATAAAGGATGCCGACTTTCCTTATTTTCTTGCACTTTATGCTCGCATTATTGAAACTTAATTGGTAAAGAGAGGTCAAAATAAAATGGAATAACTTAAGTAATTTTTTCTAATTAATTTTGTGTATTTTTACAACTTGGGGGTAGGGATACAAAATCAACCACTGTGGAACTCACAGTAATCACAGCATCACCTAGTCAAGTATATAATAATTGTGACATCCTGTTTTAATGATGTAAACCTGAAAATGAACTGTCAGTGCTATAGAAAATGTCTGAAGGCATCTGACACATTATTTTTGTCATTTTTTGCGATTTCGCGGAAAAATGGTCGTTTACTGGGTGCACAAATACCTTCACTGTGAGCCAGAGATTCAATATTTTTTCATTCTGTTTTTTGCAGAGGATGCAGAAGGTGTGCCTTGACATAATATTGCCTGATTTGGGCTTCTGGAATGAATTCTGATATATTTAGATAAAAATGTTTATCAACCTCATTTTAGCACTTGCGAAGAGCGTGAATGGGGGTACCCTTGCGCCATCGGCTATATCTCTGGTGTGTTCCTAAGGATTTTCGGGGAACATGGCTTAAACATTTCAGGACATACTAAGGAACACTTTGAAACCCATCTTATTGAGTACTGGTGGGGGGAGGGGGGGGGCGGTGCACGGTAGACCTTCCTAGCTTATGGACTACCAGAATAGTTATTCAGTTTCTTGAAATGGACACGTGACGATCAATATTCCTAATTCATTCACAACGTGACGCATCCCGATACGCGGGGTATATGGATTGACACGTTTGCGAGGTGACGCATCCGGATACGTGGGCTGTATGGGTTAACACATTCGCGAGGTGTCGCAGCCGGATACGCGGCGTTCACGCCGCGTATCCGGCTGCGTCACCTCGCGAATGTGTTAACCCATTGAACTCCGCGGCCACATTTCCCAAATATTGGAGGTGTTACCTAACGACTATATAGTTATTTATCAGTTGCGGGAGATGGATCTACCGTGATAATTCAAGGGTAGTGTCAGATTAGCTTGGTGCCTGGCACTACCCTTGACTCATCACGGTCGATCCATCTCCTGCTGTTGTGCGTCGGGGACAAATGGCCTCGAATGAGTCGGAAAATCGATCTGCTTCAGGGAGAGCTTGCCTGCTCAAATTTGCCAATACAAAAGAACTCTCAATGTTGTCTTTTCTCAACAGAGGTTTTCTTCCTCGTACAGTCCATGTGTGAGTAGGCACGTAACAGATGTGTGTTACCTCTCTTATGTGCGCATCGTTGGAACTCTTCTACATACAATGAAAGGAGAAAAAGAGCAGAGAAGGCTTTGAAGTTTATTTCACGCCATTCAGATTTCATTTTGTAATTCAGCCCTTTTGCGCTGCATTATTGTAATACACACTGAGAATATGCATAAAAGAGATATTGCAAACTGTTAACCACTTAACTGTCGGGGGCAAGGCATATGCAACCCATGGAGACATTAATCCTCGTTAACCCCCGCAGTTCATGAGGATGTGTGTCTCTTACTAGTCTCTTGTCAGTCCTGTTAGTCACTTGCTAGTCCTGCGTTCTTTGTGCCCACGTCTGGTCCCATTTCATGTGTGTTCTTCACTCGAATGTCGGTCAGTGTGACTGAGTTGGTTACCTCGCCCTGTGCCCCTAGGTTAAACGCACCAGCGGCGCCATTGTTGCACCGTCGTAGTTGAAGTACGAGAGATGATCACACTACAAGTACAATGGACTTGATTCAGGGGCGTGGGCAGAAGCCTCCGCTATCTCCAAGTCTACACAAAACTGGCGCCCAGTTCTGGTGCACATGACCGGTCAGAGCGACCGGCGGTCTGCTGCGAAAATAGCAACAATGGCGCCGCTGGTGCGTTTAACCTGGGTACAGGGCGAGGTACACCAACTCAGCGTCAGTGTGCAGTGGTTTCAGACGCGAAATCCGCGATCACTGGCTGTCAAGGGGTTAACCTTTTTGTAGCAGCACTCGCACCCTGTAGCCCGCATAATTGGAAACATGAGAAACTTGGAAACTTGTTACAACTAGACAAAACTAGTTTGAAAATCTGCAACGCAGCTACAAACGTCGTTCATTCTTTGAAAATACAATGTGTTTAACCCCTTAACTGTCGGGGGCAAGGCGAGCCCCACCCAGCTGCAAGAGACATAGATCCACATGAGCCCCCGCAACTGCGGGGGCTCATGTGGATCTATGTCTCTTGTTAGTCCTACGTCCCGAAAGCCTCTCTCTGTCCTGTTTACGTCTGTTTCCGATGTCAGGAAATTTATCTTTCTGGGTTTTTTTTGTGTGGCAAACAAAATATCTAAATTACAATCGTGTCCTTCGAATGCGACATGTTACACTTGATGTAATTTTAATTACTGAATAAGAATATTACTGATTGATTTTTTTTTTTATATGGTGGGTGATGAGTGATGTGTGGGAGGGGGGTGGCGTGGAGTGGGGAGGTTGGTGTTTAGGTCATTTCTCTTCCAGCGCCATATTGTGCTTGGCGCAGTGGTTAACGGCTGCCACCAATGCTAAACTGAGGTGCGAGGTTCGAATACGGGTGTGTTACCTCTCTTATGTGCGCATCCGGCGTGGGACTTTTCTCCTCTAGTGTCACCGTTAATTCGGGCAGACCGTCGGGGGTTCTTTCTCCGGCTACTCCGGCTCTTCCTCCCCCTCCCCTGTGGTACCGGTTTCAGGCCACTTAATAAAATTTCAAATACAAGCGATCAAAATTTCCGAAACCTCAGTAGCTGAGCTGACCCTTCGCACCACGTGAATGTCCTGTGTCTGTCTTGCACTGTGTTTGTCTTCAGAGTGAATGCGTGTGTGTCACGTGAGCGTGCGTGTTGGGTTCAGTTCGCGGCGCTTTGAGCCAATTCGCAGATTTGGGAAAAAGCGCCTATATAATAACCGGTATTATTATTATTATATTATTGTCATCTACATGCGTCCCGGTATTTCCCGCATACGGTGTTTAACCCCTTAACTGTCGGGGAAAGGCGAGCCCCACCCAGCTGCAAGAGACATAAATCCTCATGAGCCCCCGCAACTGCGGGGGCTCATGAGGATTTATGTCTCTTGTTAGTGCTATGTCTGGAAAGCCTCTCTCGGTCCTGTTTACATCTGTTCTTGTCACGCGACTGTGGGTTAGTGAGTATAGTGGTCTCAGAGGCGCTGTTCGTGGTTACCGTCACCGATGGGGTTTACAGGGTAGGTAGTTCTCCGCCACCTGCAGCGCGGGCTCGTCTTCGCCTAACCCCTTCACTGCAAGTGGTTGCCGACTGTGTTCTGAACTCAAAACCAATTAAAAACCTCATTCGTCCCCAAAACATGGAAACACATTGGAGTAACAAGAGACATAGATCCTCATGAGCCCCCGCGTAGGCCTGAGTACGTGCTTGTCTGTCTGTGATTTTGGACCTTATCACTTCAATGTGTGCTGATCCGTGTGGATTTGGACCTAACGGTTATACTCCGTAAGATCCAAAACTCCAGACCGGCACGCGGCAATTACGGAAATTTTTCTTGAAAGCTAAACATTGTCGGAAGTAGCGTTTCCACGGTCCGCTGAGTAGCACAGAGTCGGCACTATCCCAGTGCGCAAAGGCCATTGGGCCGATATCGGCGCGATGGCCTTTTGCGCACTGGGATAGCACAGTTAGTCTCCAAACTCGAGTTTGCACTGCCGTGAACCTAAAGGGAGCATGAGCATCGCGCTATTCTACGGCTGTTCTACGCCGCAGTGCCGGGACGGTCGTCCAATCGCACGTGTTGACAGCCATGGGTGTTTTGTTTTGGGCGGCTCGGTGGTCGCGATTTTATCCCGGCTGCGTAAACATAGCAGCATAGAGGCAACACTAGCCACCAAGATACATACAGTACATTTAGCTTCTCACAAGCCCCCGCACTCTGCGCGGAACCCATGAAGATCTATGCCTCTTGGGGAGTTTTGTCTTTGGTTATGCGGGGCGAACATTGCTAGGCAGTGAATGCCATCCGTCTGATGTAAAAACAAAAATATATTTTATCCTCGTGAAAGTATGCGGTAACGGTGGAATGAATGTTTCTTGATAGCTTCATTTGTCTCTGTGCACATCAGACGGAACAGAGAACCTTCTGCCATACCATCTGACGGCAGTTCCGATGAAAGCGGCCTTTGAGGCTGGCTAAAGCCTTGTACTGACCCCAGCCCTCAGCCAAATAATAGTCCTATCCAAGCCCATTAATTTTTAGTATATATTTTTAATTTGTAACCTGGCTTTTAAATTTCTGCCCGTATATGTGCCTCAGCAGATCCAAGTATTATTCCGTAGTGAACCTGAATCTGTCTTTAACAGAACGATAGAGGGCGGGAAAGTGTGTTCAATTATATGGTCATTGATGTACGGATACTGAAAAACAAAAGAAACGGCTGAAACTCACTGCAAACCACAATAGCTTATCTCCTCCCTTTCCCCCACTCAGCCTGGAAATTAAAATTGTGTGAACTGAAAAAGCAAAACTTATGCACAGATTCTCATGAGTCACGTTCCTGTAACTTGCGTGGCGGACGCTTGTGGATCTATGCCTTTTCTCATCTGTAGAAAAGACCACTATCACACTGATACACTCAATGATAAACACCTCCTGCCTGGAATAAACATAGATCCTCATGACGCCCGCAGATACGAAAGCTCATGAGAATCCTGACCGCTCTTGCCTGCCTCTATCATTATGCTGGTCCTTACATACAAGAAGCTGCGCGAGCTGATTCAGTGACTGCCTTCCATAGTGTATTAGACGCGATGACAGCAATTATAAACAAACCGCTCGGCTGAAAAATGGGGACCGAAACCGAGAAGAGCGCGCGCTCACATTCCATCGAATCAAAATGATTAGGCTTTTCGGAGTCTGAGTTAGAACTGTAGCAGAATGGTCTGCCCCTGTCAGTGTCATCACCAACTGCGCGGACACAAACGTGCGTTCAGCAGACGCCAGGCTAATTGACGGGAGAGGTGGGGGTGGGGGGTGGGGGATGGGGGTATATTCCCTAAAAGCGTGATGCCTGATTTACGTTTCACTTCGGTTGTCGTGATTCGTGATTGCAGTTTTGTCATCTAGCTCGTGATCCGTGAAAGAAGGGTTCGTCGTGAAACGCGAAAACCCAAATAAGATGTCATGATCCGTGAAAACGGCCTGGTTATTTCGTGAAACGTAACAAAATTCCGTTGCCACTCTAATCATTTCTACTCACAGATCTTTAGCCACCCCCCTCTCCCCTCCCCCACCCCCCTACCCTCCTCCGTTGTTAGACTTTTCGGCTGGTGAATAGAGTCCCTATCGTCTCTTTCCTTCGTGAAAAGTGATTGCTATCTTTTTTTCTTTTTTTTTTTCTTTTTTTTTTTTTTTTTTTTTTTGGGGGGGGGGGGGGCGGGGGGTGGGCGGGATGGGGGGGGGGGGCGGGGGCGGGGGGGGGGGGTGGTGGAGGTTCTGATTAGTAAATTGCAAACCAAATAGTTGTGAATCCATAATCAGGCAATATCGTTGAGCTAGCATGGCTGATGCGCCAGACTGATAGCCCAGCCACCGTGGCTTTCGTCGCGTTATTGCGTCCATCTGCAAGAGACGTAGATTCTTATGAGCCCCTGCAGTGGCAGTACAGTACTGGTGCAGTACAGTACAGGTGCAGTGGCAGCGGTTCATGAGAATATGTCTCTTGTGAGCAGGTCCACTCCTGTTCCTCCGCAGCTGAGTGTGTATAAAATGTAAAATGGAAGACATTTACGGCTCTAGCTGTGAAATGGCTGATGCGGTCGCAGATTGATTTGTTTTCGCTCGCACTTTTTTCTCTGGCACAAACTGGTGTGGCGGGGATTTGGGTAACTCATGTACTCGACAAATCGCTCGTTCTATGAGGTCCGATAGAGAGGTCTCATGCTTTTGACTCTCTCTCTCTCTCTCTCTCTCTGCAACGGCAGCCGGTACGAAAATGACATAGTCACTGACTGTGTTAATATCTTTACCGTTGTAAAATAAAGATTCATTGATTCATTGATTCTCTCTCTCACACACACACACCCACGCACGCACATACACACTATAACACCCACACGTCACTCTCACCGCGCTTTTATTACCCCACGCTTTCTACTTATTATTGGACCAAAGCCAAGTTTCAACATCGATGATTTCGTGCGAATATGGCGTCACGAAGAACAGATAGTAACAATACGTCAGTCTTGTACCGGTGATGAAACTGTGACCTACCGCTTTCTGCCGACCAGTCTCAGTGGAAAAAGAGCCACATTGGCTTCTGGATGTGACAGGGCGGGCCGACTGAACCTCAATCGATGTTCCATGAATAGGTACACAAATCATGCACGGTAATAGTTTGGGTGTTGCGCCGTGGAGCGGAAAATTAGCTCTCTCACACACACACACACACACACACACACGCACACGCACACACACACGTTCACACACACACACATACACACACACACGCACACACGCACACACACACACACGCACACACACACGCGTTCACACACACACATATACACACACGCACACGTTCACACACGTACACACTGACACAGTGGCACACACACACACACACACACACACACTGCCGATGTATGCAGATGTGTGTTGCAAACAAATCCAGTAGCGTGCCTATTGTTTCAAACAACACTAAGTATCTTTGTACTGTAGAACGTTTTGGTGATCTTTTGTACAACAAAACTGGCATCAAAGACGCGTCAGAAAGAGGGCTACAAAAAGTCCGCCATTAGTTGCTACAAGGGTTTTTGTAGCTCGGTCATGTGGTACAGTTTGCGCTAAAGGGATTGGTCGTGTGACGTAGAGATGAAAACAAATAAATATATACATGTAATATTTAAATCGACTATAGTCATGTGTACTTCACTTCGGCCTTCGGGGTACAATGGTTCCTTGGACCTCCCTCAGGCCTACAAGGGTCCGTGTAGCAAACACCTGCGACCAATAACTTATAATATACATGTATATATTTCAATCGAATAGTCATGTTTACTTCACTGTGGACGATTTTTATAGACGTAAATGGTTGCGCAACTTTCATGCTCTGACGCTTATATTTTAAACGTTTATAATATCATTGTAGTTTTACTGTCGAGTTTCGGGTCATCAAGGTTCTAGGCGGGATCGCGTGACGTCATTTTGAGTTTCTCAAGCTTAGTTATTTATATGCATATGACTCATTAACCCGTTTAACCGCAAGGCCGCGCAATTCCTTTTGGAGGTGTCACCTAACGACTATGTACCATCTGCAGGAGATGGATCGACCACGATAATTCAAGGGTAGTGCCAGATTAGCTTGGCGCCTGACGGCGCCAAGCTATTCTGGCACAACCCTTGAATTATCATGGTCGATCTATCTCCTGCTGCAGTGCTTCGAGCCTAAATACGTTAAAGGGGCAGTTTCGGCGTTTATGGGCGGCTCCACGTTGTGATGCTAGTCACGCCGCTAAGACAGGATTCTCTCTGACAGATGTTTTCAGTCACGGTTTGTAGTCCTACACTGAATCTGCTACAGTTCTATTTGCGAGAGGCATAGATTCTCGTGAGCCCCTGCAAAAGCAGGGGCTCATGAGAATCTATGCCTCTTGATCTTGCCAACAGTGGTCGCTCGATCTCCTCTGTTCCTCAGACTGGGGCGGTTTGCGGGGTTCAGCTGTGTGTTCAGCAGTCAAGGAAGGTTGCTCGGTGACAGATCTCTCTGAATATCTAGTATCCTGAATCGGGTACGGGAACGGATTCTTAGGTCATTACTTTATGTAAACAGTGGGCGATTTTCATTTATTTGCAAATGCTGGTCGCTGACCGTGTGTGTGTGTGTGTGTGTGGGGGGGGGGGTGAGAGCGAGACACTGATTTGTCTTCTCGATCAGTCTTTACTTTCTTGATCTGTACAAAGATGTCCCTTTTCTCATCGCCTTCTTCAGCTTGTAGAGTGCTAACCACTTAAGTAAAGAATTCTCTCTCTCCCTCTCTCTCTCCCTCCCCCCCCCCTCCCCCACTCCTCTGTCTCTCAATTTCCTTCTCTTTTTCCCTACTTTGAGCCAATCTTGAGAAACGCCTTGCTCGTGTCGGCCGTAGATTGGATATTGCGAAATCCTGTCTCGGACCCTTTCAGCCGCAGTAGGAGGTTTGAATTAGAAAATCGTCTTGGGGACACACTCTTTTTCGCTCCAGCACCGTGTGACGTGCTGCACACACATCGGGGACTCCCCCTGAATGCAGTCATTGCGTATGCGTGCTGCTCTTCTTCAAGGTTCAGAATCACATGCCAGCACTCGCGGTGAGGGCGCAGAGGTCAGTTGCTTGAGTGAGTTTATTCCTGCGCCAGCCATTAAGGAAGGTGCTCCGCGTACGCGGAGCACCTTCCTTAATGGCTGGCGCAGGATTAAGCTTACTCAAGCAACTGACCTTCGGCTTCTAAGGTCCAAAACGCACACCAGCGATTGCGATCGCTGTAGGCCGGTTTATTCAGTTGGCGCTGCAGTGGAAGGGTTTGTCCCAAAAGACGAGAACTGCGAAGATAGATCGACCGTGAAAGCTCAAAGTTAGTGCCGATTAACATTGGCCACAATGCCACTGAAACCTCGCAAGATATCTTAAATGAAGGTGACTGTCTCGGCTTGCGGAGAAACACGGCCAGCTGTCTTTTCAGCACCATCGTTTGGGTGAAGCCGGTCGAACAGTTGAATTAGATACGTTTCTTGAGTGGAACAGTGGAAGAATTTGTCCCCAAGAAGAGATGGATCGACTGTGAAAGCGGCTCAAAGTTAGTGCCGATTAACGTTGGCGACAATGCCATTAAACCTCGTAAGATGGTTTAAATGAGGTATCTGTGTTGCGGAAAAACTTTCTGCCTTTTTAGCACCACTTTCGGGGCGGAGAGGGGGGTGGGGGTGGGGCCGGGGGTGGGGAAAGGTCGGACAGTTGAATTAGATGTCTGTCTTGAGCGCTAGACTTGTATCTCATTGCTTCTGTCGCGGATCCGGACACTTTCATTTGACAAGAGGCACAGATTATCATGAGCCTTCTGCAGGGGCTCTTGAGAATCTCTGCCTCCTGCTGGCATGGATCGGCCCATTTGCATCCTCAGATTGAGGGTGCTAGGTTATATTTTAATGTGGCCAAAGGATACGGTCCCACCGAGCTTTTGAGCCTTTGGTGGGGGCTGGGCAAGCGAAAGAATGTGTTTAAATTAAAAGCTCGTCTGGAGTATTAAAAGTGTCTGGTTCTTAGAAAGCCATGTAGGTTTAACTCATTCGCAGCCAGCCGCATCCGATGCCTCCATCCGGATGCGGCTTTCCCGCGAATGACTGAGTTAAAGTTCTTCACGGATCCCAAAAGCGCTTGTCCAGAGTGTATTCAGCCGCGGGATCACGCTCTACACTGACGAGCAGAAGAAATGCTACATCATTCGAATCATCGTAGTGTTTCCGATGATTCGAATGATGTTGCGTTTATTATGCTCGTCGGTGTTTATTTAAACCTCCGTTTCGCCTCTGCATTCAACGTGCTTTCCTTATTTTTGACTCAATGTGCCCGGCGTTCGAAATATCCACATTTTGGACTTATCCTCCGAGGATTGCATTACAATTCAGAAGACAGATCGACCATGATAGTTCAAGGGTGGTGGCAGAATAGCTTGGCGCCTAGTTCAAGGGTGGTGGCAGAATAGCTTGGCGCCTAGTTCAAGGGTGGTGGCAGAATAGCTTGGCGCCTATAGGCGCCAAGCTATTCTGCCACCACCCTTGAACTATCATGGTCGATCCATATCTTGCTGTGGTGTGTCGCGGGCAGAATGAGTTAAAAGAAATATCTGCAGTAGGCGCGACGGAGTTTCAGTCGAGAAATCGATCGACCGTGAGAGGTGATAGCTGAACTGTGACACGGAGGTTGCTTAGTGCATGTCGTCGTCTGAAGGGTTAACCCATTTAACCCCAAGGCCTCATTGCCCATGTTTTGGAGTCGTCACCTAACGACTGTGTTCCATTTGCAGGAGATGGATCTACCATGATAACTCAAGGGTAGTGCCAGATTGGCTTGACGCCTCCAGGCGCCAAGCTAATCTGGCACTACCCTTGAAGTATCATGGTGGATCGATCTCCTGTTGTAGTGCTTCGGAGGCAAATGGGTTAAGGGTCAGACTTCTTAACGCCCAGCTAATTTGGCACTACCCTTGAATTATCATGGTCGATCCATCTCCTGCAGCAGGTGCATAGTCGTTAGATGACGCCTCCAAAATCTGGGAAATACGTGCGCCGGGCTGAATGAGTTAATTCAACACCAAAGAACCGTCCAACGAACATGGATACAAAGTGGTATCACCAGGAGGCATAGATCCTCATAAGCCCCCGCGACCTCGGGGGTTCTGAGGATCTGTGTCTCTTTCGGCTGGATCGCTTTCTCTTGAAGGGGTTAAACTGATCGAACTTAAACCAATAGAAATGAGACGGGGGGAAGACGAAGGGAAGCTATGAAAGAAAACAGGAGTAGAAATGCCAGAGCACGCCGAAACCACACTGTAAATTTCCACCGGGGAAAAGTGACCTCTAGCTGACCCCAGCTCTGCCCTTTTCCGAGGGGACAAAACTCATCTTGGCGAATGTTCAAATGATTTAGTCGCCGGTGGTTTTAGTGTTGATACACAGCGGGAAAGAAAGGGTTGCGTTCATTTAACCCATATCATTCAGAATACCCTCGCGCTGGGACCATATGGCGTTGAGGCGCGTCCCCTGGGTGGTGGATAGGTGGCTCGTGAGAGGGGTGCACCGAATGAAATAAGGTGCCGTGAACCAACATGGTCTAAGGGAAGGTGACCCCGACAGAAAACCCCTGGTCCTCCTAGTAAGGGGGTTGGGCGTGGGGGTAGCTTCCCCACCCTGCAAAAAAGGAAATAGCTACAAAAACGCCGACGAAAAGACTAACAGTAATTCCTTTCCTGGAGGAGGAAGGTTCTTCTACTAGAAGACTTATGACGTCCTGTGGTGAAAGCCGGATGTCTTCGGAAGCCACAGGACCGAGCCGCCTCTCTCTATCCAGGGACACAACCATGGGCACATGGAACGTAAAGACCATGTACCAGAGCGGCAAGGCCGCCCAGATAGCAGCGGAAATGCAAAAGTACAACCTTTCCCTGCTAGGTATCAGTGAAGCCAGATGGACGCAGTCTGGCCAGAAAAGGCTGTTAAGTGGGGAGATGATTCTGTATTCAGGTCAGTCATGAAGAGGAGAATGCCCCCCATACAGAAGGTGTAGCATTCATGCTGTCACCAGTGGCACAGAGAGCGCTGATGGGCTGGGAACCTCTTGGGCCAAGAATTATCACAGCAGCCTTTAGAACCAAGAAAAAGCTCAGGCTGAACGTCATCCAGTGTTATGCGCCCACCAATGACAGTGACGAGGAAGAGAAACAAGAGTTCTACGACCGACTCCAGAGTGCCGTGGACAAATGTGCGGAGCGAGACATCACCATCGTCATGGGCGATTTTAATGCCAAAATAGGAGAGGACAACACCGGGTATGAAGAGGTGATGGGGAGACAGGGACTAGGCTCGGAGATGAGTGAGAACGGGGAGAGGTTTGTAGACTTTTGTGCTCTAAACCGACTTGTCATTGGAGGCAGCATCTTCCCACACAGAAGAATACACAAAGCAACTTGGGTCTCACCTGACCATACAACAGAGAACCAAATAGACCATATCTGCATTAGCAAGAAATATAGAAGATCCCTTCAAGATGTTCGAGTGAGGAGGGGAGCAGATGTCGCCTCAGACCACCATCTGCTTACCTTAAGAATGAAGCTCAAGCTAAAGAAAAGCCGCACAGAGACAACAAGAAGACAGCGCTATAATGTAGGCCTCCTGAGAGAAACTGGAGTTAGAGAAGAGTTCAAACTGGTGCTGTCCAACCGGTTTCAAGCGCTACAGGAGATAGTAAATGAAGAGGAGGCGGTCACCACAGAGCAGCAGTGGAAGGCAGTTAGAGAGGCGCTGAACTCAACCTGCAAAGACACTGTAGGGTTCAGGAAACACCACCACAAGGACTGGCTGTCGGCACAGACCTTGAAGAAGATAGAAGCGAGGAAGCAGAAGAAAACAGCGGTCAACAACAGTCGCACGAGAGCAGCCAAAGTAAGGGCACAGGAGGAATACTCGGAAGCCAACCGCGAGGTGAAGAGGAGTATCAGGGCAGACAAGAGGGCCTACACAGACAGCCTGGCAGCAGAGGCAGAAAAGGCAGCAGGCAGCGGCAACATGAAACAGCTCTACGACATTACCAGAAGATTGTCGGGTAAGTATGGCCATACAGAAAGACCAGTTAAAGACAAAGAAGGCAAGCCTATTGCAGACAGAGCAGACCAACTCGACAGATGGGCCGAGTATTTTGAAGAGTTACTGAACAGACCTAGCCCACCCGACCCCCCCGACATCCAGCCGGCAGAGACCGACCTACCCATCAGCTGTGACAGACCCAGCCGGGAAGAGATCAGAAAAGCAGTGGCATTTTTGAAGAACGGCAAAGCAGCAGGGCCAGATGGCATCCCAGCGGAGTCTCTGAAAGCAGACCTAGAGACAACAGTGGAGATGCTGTACCCACTGTTTGGAAAGATCTGGGAAGAGGAGGTGATGCCAGCTGACTGGAAGGAGGGGTACCTAATCAAGCTTCCCAAGAAAGGCGACCTCAGCAAGTGTTCCAACTACAGAGGAATCACCTTGCTGTCAGTACCAGGAAAGGTCTTCAACAGGATCATCCTAGAGAGAATGAAGAGCTCCGTTGACCCCCAGCTGAGAGACCAGCAAGCAGGATTCAGGAAGAACCGATCATGTACAGACCAGATCGCCACTCTCCGCATCATCGTGGAACAGTCTCTGGAGTGGAGCTCCCCGCTGTACGTCAACTTTGTGGATTATGAGAAAGCATTTGACAGCGTGGACCGAGAGACTCTGTGGAAACTCCTACGACACTACGGTGTACCCACAAAGCTCGTCCGCCTGATCAAGAGCAGCTATGATGGCATGACATGTCGCGTGATCCACGAAGGGCAGTTCACCAGAGAGCTCTAGGTCAGAACTGGTGTCAGGCAGGGGTGTCTGCTGTCTCCGTTCCTCTTCCTACTGGCCATAGACTGGGTCATGAAGATGACCACAGAGCACAGACGAAGTGGAATACAGTGGACACTGTGGACACAGCTTGACGACCTCGATTTTGCAGACGACTTGGCATTACTGTCCCACACTCATCAACAAATGCAGGACAAGACCACGAGGCTTGCTGACATCTCGTCCCAAGTGGGCCTCACCATTCACAAACAGAAAACAAAGACAATGAGGCTGAACACAACCAGGGAAGAACCAATCTTGCTTGCTGGCACCCCGTTGGAAGAGGTGGAGTCCTTCACCTATCTCGGGAGCATCATAGACAAAAAAGGCGGCACTGATGCAGATGTCAGAGCACGAATCGGTAAAGCTAGAGCAGCCTTTCTCCAGTTAAAAAAGTGTGGAGTTCCAGAGAGCTGTCACAACACACCAAAGTCCGGATTTTCAACTCCAATGTAAAAGCAGTTCTCCTATATGGAGCAGAGACTTGGAGATTGACAAAAACCACAGTCAACAGAGTACAGACCTTCATGAACAGTTGCCTTAGAAGAATTTTGAAAATCCACTGGCCAGAGAAGATCAGCAACGTCAGACTCTGGGACAGAACAGAGCAGATAACAGCAGAGAATGAAATTGGGCAAAGAAGATGGGGATGGATCGGTCACAGCCTGAGAAAGCCAGCTTCCAGTATCACTAGGCAGGCATTGTCATGGAACCCCCAGGAGGAAAAGAGGTAGGCCGAGAAACTCCTGGCGTCGAGACCTCCAAGCTGACATCAAGAGACTGGGAACCACCTGGAGTAGAATCGAAGGAGAAGCACAGGACAGGAGTTGCTGGAGGTCTCTCGTCGACGGCCTATACCCGGTTAGGGGTGACAGGCGTAAGTAAGTAAGTAAGTATTCAGAATACACCAGTGTGTGAAATAAGTTTGACTAAAATAGTTCAAGGGTAGTGCCATATTAGCTTGGCGCCTCTACTGAACTAAAGCCAATGGTCAATATCCTTACTCTAAGTACTATAATGTAGCGTGCATATGGCAGTGTACAGATTTGAAGCTTTTAGGCTCAGGTTGAGTATGGGTTAAAGTTCAGATTTCCAAATTGGTAGTATGTTTGGCGTGCCATGAGCTTCAGGGAATGAGAAAAGGACTGGGAGGAGGCGGGCAACAGCTAGAAGACAAGGCAATGAATAAAGGGATGAATTTTGTGACGGAAGAAGAAGAAGAAGAAGACTACAAAATAAAGAGGATATGGCAGACGTGGAATGGAGGAAGTGATTTAGGGAGACGTTAAAAAACGGAAGGAAGCGATTAATGACGTTAAAAGACGGACGGAAAGAAGCGATTAATGACGTTAAAAGTCGGACGGAAGGAAGCGATTAATGACGTTAAAAGACGGACGGAAGGAAGCGAATAATGGCGTTAAAAGACGGAAGGAAGGAAGCGATTAATGACGTTAAAAGATGGATGGAAGGAAGCGATTAATGACGTTAAAAGTCGGACGGAAGGAAGCGATTAATTACGTTAAAAGTCGGACGGAAGGAAGCGATTAATGACGTTAAAAGACGGACGGAAGGAAGCGATTAATGACGTTAAAAGATGGATGGAAGGAAGCGATTAATGACGTTAAAAGATGGATGGAAGGAAGCGATTAATGACGTTAAAAGTCGGACGAAAGGAAGCGATTAATGACGTTAAAAGACGGACGGAAGGAAGCGATTAATGACGTTAAAAGACGGACGAAAGGAAGCGAATAATGGCGTTAAAAGACGGACGAAAGGAAGCGATTAATGACGTTAAAAGATGGACCTAAGGAAGCGATTAATGTCGATAAAAGACGGACGGAAGGAAGCGATTAATGTCGATAAAAGACGGACGGAAGGAAGCGATTAATGACGTTAAAAGACGGATGGAAGGAAGCGAGTAATGACGTTAAAAGACGGACGGAAGGAAGCGAGTAATGACGTTAAAAGTCGGACGGAAGGAAGCGATTATTGATGTTAAAAGACGGACGGAAGGAAGCGATTATTGATGTTAAAAGTCGGACGGAAGGAAGCGATTAATGTCGATAAAAGACGGACGGAAGGAAGCGATTAATGACGTTAAAAGACGGATGGAAGGAAGCGATTAATGACGTTAAAAGACGGACGGAAAAAAGCGAGTAATGACGTTAAAAGTCGGACGGAAGGAAGCGATTATTGATGTTAAAAGACGGACGGAAGGAAGTGATTAATGACGTTAAAAGATGGATGGAAGGAAGCGATTAATGACGTCAAAAGTCGGACGGAAGGAAGCGAGTAATGATGTTAAAAGACGGACGGAAGGAAGCGATTAATGACGTTAAAAGTCGGACGGAAGGAAGCGATTAATGACGTTAAAAGACGGACGGAAGGAAGCGATTAATGACGTTAAAAGATGGATGGAAGGAAGCGATTAATGACGTTAAAAGATGGATGGAAGGAAGCGATTAATGACGTTAAAAGTCGGACGAAAGGAAGCGATTAATGACGTTAAAAGACGGACGGAAGGAAGCGATTAATGACGTTAAAAGACGGACGAAAGGAAGCGAATAATGGCGTTAAAAGACGGACGAAAGGAAGCGATTAATGACGTTAAAAGATGGACGGAAGGAAGCGATTAATGTCGATAAAAGACGGACGGAAGGAAGCGATTAATGACGTTAAAAGACGGATGGAAGGAAGCGATTAATGACGTTAAAAGTCGGACGGAAGGAAGTGATTAATGACGTTAAAAGATGGATGGAAGGAAGCGATTAATGACGTTAAAAGTCGGACGGAAGGAAGCGAGTAATGATGTTAAAAGACGGACGGAAGGAAGCGATTAATGACGTTAAAAGTGGGACGGAAGGAAGCGATTAATGACGTTAAAAGACGGACGGAAGGAAGCGATTAATGACGTTAAAAGACGGACGAAAGGAAGCGAATAATGGCGTTAAAAGACGGACGATAGGAAGCGATTAATGACGTTAAAAGACGGACGGAAGGAAGCGATTAATGACGTTAAAAGACGGACGAAAGGAAGCGAATAATGGCGTTAAAAGACGGACGAAAGGAAGCGATTAATGACGTTAAAAGATGGACGGAAGGAAGCGATTAATGTCGATAAAAGACGGACGGAAGGAAGCGATTAATGACGTTAAAAGACGGATGGAAGGAAGCGATTAATGACGTTAAAAGACGGACGGAAGGAAGCGATTAATGACGTTAAAAGTCGGACGGAAGGAAGCGATTAATGACGTTAAAAGACGTACGGAAGGAAGCGATTAATGACGTTAAAAGACGGACGAAAGGAAGCGAATAATGGCGTTAAAAGACGGACGAAAGGAAGCGATTAATGACGTTAAAAGACGGACGGAAGGAAGCGATTAATGACGTTAAAAGACGGACGAAAGGAAGCGAATAATGGCGTTGAAAGACGGACGGAAGGAAGCGATTAATGACGTTAAAAGATGGACGGAAGGAAGCGATTAATGTCGATAAAAGACGGACGGAAGGAAGCGATTAATGACGTTAAAAGACGGATGGAAGGAAGCGATTAATGACGTTAAAAGACGGACGGAAGGAAGTGATTAATGACGTTAAAAGATGGATGGAAGGAAGCGATTAATGACGTTAAAAGTCGGACGGAAGGAAGCGAGTAATGATGTTAAAAGACGGACGGAAGGAAGCGATTAATGACGTTAAAAGTCGGATGGAAGGAAGCGATTAATGACGTTAAAAGACGGACGGAAGGAAGCGATTAATGACGTTAAAAGACGGACGAAAGGAAGCGAATAATGGCGTTAAAAGACGGACGAAAGGAAGCGATTAATGACGTTAAAAGACGGACGGAAGGAAGCGATTAATGACGTTAAAAGACGGACGAAAGGAAGCGAATAATGGCGTTAAAAGACGGACGAAAGGAAGCGATTAATGACGTTAAAAGATGGACGGAAGGAAGCGATTAATGTCGATAAAAGACGGACGGAAGGAAGCGATTAATGACGTTAAAAGACGGATGGAAGGAAGCGATTAATGACGTTAAAAGACGGACGGAAGGAAGTGATTAATGACGTTAAAAGTCGGACGGAAGGAAGCGATTAATGACGTTAAAAGACGTACGGAAGGAAGCGATTAATGACGTTAAAAGACGGACGAAAGGAAGCGAATAATGGCGTTAAGAGACGGACGAAAGGAAGCGATTAATGACGTTAAAAGACGGACGGAAGGAAGCGATTAATGACGTTAAAAGACGGACGAAAGGAAGCGAATAATGGCGTTGAAAGACGGACGAAAGGAAGCGATTAATGACGTTAAAAGATGGACGGAAGGAAGCGATTAATGTCGATAAAAGACGGACGGAAGGAAGCGATTAATGACGTTAAAAGACGGATGGAAGGAAGCGATTAATGACGTTAAAAGACGGACGGAAGGAAGTGATTAATGACGTTAAAAGATGGATGGAAGGAAGCGATTAATGACGTTAAAAGTCGGACGGAAGGAAGCGAGTAATGATGTTAAAAGACGGACGGAAGGAAGCGATTAATGACGTTAAAAGTCGGACGGAAGGAAGCGATTAATGACGTTAAAAGACGGACGGAAGGAAGCGATTAATGACGTTAAGACGGACGAAAGGAAGCGAATAATGGCGTTAAAAGACGGACGAAAGGAAGCGATTAATGACGTTAAAAGACGGACGGAAGGAAGCGATTAATGACGTTAAAAGACGGACGAAAGGAAGCGAATAATGGCGTTAAAAGACGGACGAAAGGAAGCGATTAATGACGTTAAAAGATGGACGGAAGGAAGCGATTAATGTCGATAAAAGACGGACGGAAGGAAGCGATTAATGACGTTAAAAGACGGATGGAAGGAAGCGAGTAATGACGTTAAAAGACGGACGGAAGGAAGCGAGTAATGACGTTAAAAGTCGGACGGAAGGAAGCGATTATTGATGTTAAAAGACGGACGGAAGGAAGCGATTATTGATGTTAAAAGTCGGACGGAAGGAAGCGATTAATGTCGATAAAAGACGGACGGAAGGAAGCGATTAATGACGTTAAAAGACGGATGGAAGGAAGCGATTAATGACGTTAAAAGACGGACGGAAGGAAGCGAGTAATGACGTTAAAAGTCGGACGGAAGGAAGCGATTATTGATGTTAAAAGACGGACGGAAGGAAGTGATTAATGACGTTAAAAGATGGATGGAAGGAAGCGATTAATGACGTTAAAAGTCGGACGGAAGGAAGGGAGTAATGATGTTAAAAGACGGACGGAAGGAAGCGATTAATGACGTTAAATGACGGACGGAAGGAAGCGATTAATGACGTTAAAAGATGGATGGAAGGAAGCGATTAATGACGTTAAAAGATGGATGGAAGGAAGCGATTAATGACGTTAAAAGTCGGACGAAAGGAAGCGATTAATGACGTTAAAAGACGGACGGAAGGAAGCGATTAATGACGTTAAAAGACGGACGAAAGGAAGCGAATAATGGCGTTAAAAGACGGACGAAAGGAAGCGATTAATGACGTTAAAAGATGGACGGAAGGAAGCGATTAATGTCGATAAAAGACGGACGGAAGGAAGCGATTAATGACGTTAAAAGACGGATGGAAGGAAGCGATTAATGACGTTAAAAGACGGACGGAAGGAAGTGATTAATGACGTTAAAAGATGGATGGAAGGAAGCGATTAATGACGTTAAAAGTCGGACGGAAGGAAGCGAGTAATGATGTTAAAAGACGGACGGAAGGAAGCGATTAATGACGTTAAAAGTCGGACGGAAGGAAGCGATTAATGACGTTAAAAGATGGACGGAAGGAAGCGATTAATGACGTTAAAAGATGGATGGAAGGAAGTGATTAATGACGTTAAAAGTCAGACGACGAAAGGGTTGCGATTAATGACGTTAAAAGACGGACGGAAGGAAGCGATTAATGAGAAGAGAAGAAAGAGTGTGTTAGCTTGTCTGTGATTCTGGATCTTACGGCTGAAAGCTGAAATTCACAGACCAGCTCACATTAACCCATTTAACCCCACGTTTTCCATTTTGTTGTCGTTGTGGAAAATGTCACCTAACCACTGTGGAAATGTCACTGAACGAATTGTGATAAAACTCTATGCTCGTGCATAGTGTTCACACGGTAGGTTTAATACGGTACAGTAGTTGTCAACGGTTTGTTTTGTGCCGATAGTCCGTGAGGCCCGTGGTCCACCTGAAACCTTTAAGACACGGTTAATACGGGGAGTTGTAGTGAGTTGTAGGCGAAAGCTTAGTCTGTCAGAGGTCTAGAAACATTAGTACGGGGCTTTACTGTCAGTCTGGACAGACGTATGCGAGATGCCTTAGCCCGTATTCCAAGACTTTGAAACCTAGAATTCAGGTATGTTTCTATATATGTATTATTAATGGTTACTTGCGTTAACTCATTCTACCCCAGACACACCACAGCAAGATAAGGATCGACCATGATAGTTCAAGGGTGATGCCAGAATAGCTTGGCGCCTATGGGCGCCAAGCTATTCTGGCATCACCCTTGAACTATCATGGTCGATCTGTGTCCTGCACTGCAAAGCAGTCTTCAGAGGACAACGGCAAAATTTGAGGATTTCGGTGTTGGGGTAGAATGAGTTAAGGATAGTATGCATTAGTAGGAGTTATTTCAGTTGTATAGCGTTGTCTGGGTTGGTTCAGTTATGTTGGTTTGGAATTCAGTGAGGTAACCGGTGTTTTTCGTGTACAGTTATTTACCGAGATGGATAACTAAAGGAATGCGAGGGGTGTATGTCTAAGCCGCTATAAAGGTAGTACGTGGTTGGTTAAGCATAGTCTTTTCCAGTGTAGAGAATAGCGTATGGCGGGAGTGTTAGGTTATAGTCTGCTTCAAGGTAGTGACAGAGATATGGGGTTTTACGGAAGTAGTCGGGTTATGAAGCACGTGTGTGTGTGAATGAACGTGTGAGTTATCTGTATCAGCCAGGTTACGTAATGTTTCTCATATTGTCCAATATGTGTGTGTGTTTAGCAAGTGTTACGATTTGGGACCTTGTTGTTGTTTAGAGTGCTTGTCGGAGAGAGCGAGCGACGGACGCCGAGACGTCAGTCACCAGGGACCTAATGCGAGGTCATCTCTCCAGCTCTTCACTCGGGGAGTGAGCGGCCGGTGCCAAGACACTTGGGTCACAGCGAAGATACAGTACGAGTGACGAGGACGTCCACGACTCGAGAGACAGGACGACTCGAGGAGCGTACGAGAAAGGACTTGCACGCCTAGACGTGAAAGGACCGAGCGTAACCAGGCGAGAACACCAAACAGGTTGGATAGTGAGAGACTAATACCTAGCCTGGCAGTGATATTGTGTGTATGTGGATGTGATGTTAAGATGCTGGTAGTGGGAAAGAAGTGGTGTATATAGTTGTGATAGTTTGTGAGCATTCTTCTTATATTTATCTTGTATAAAAGTTACGTTAGAAAGGGAGCCCGTGTGTTGAGTTTTTACCGCATGAATGCGCCCGTCTGAGTCGGTGGCAGTGTGTGCGTCTGTTGTGCGAGAGTATGTACGTACGACTGGGGGCAAGTCTGCGTGCGTTACACGAATATGTACGAGTTTCGGGCGATGGAGCGACCATGATAATTCAAGGGTTGTGCCAGATTAGCGCCAAGCTAATCTGGCACTACTGTTGAACTATCGTGGTCGATCCATCCTCTGCTGTAGTGCGTCGGAGCTAAATGGGTTAAGAGATAAATGACCGACACTCGATGCTCCAAGTTCTAATGTTCATAATAGCATAATGCAGCACACACTGTTAGATTATATATGACAAATGATGGACAGCGATATTACTTCCGTTTCAGTCGCCAATGTGAGAGTGTACATGTGGGTGTTAGTTCCCAGCAAGAGACACAGATTATCATTAGCCCCTGCGATGTAAGGGTCTCTTGAGGCTCTGTTCACCTTGCAGATGAAAGGCCCTATAGCAGCAGGCTTAGACGTTCAAAGGATTCAAAGAGGTGACACTCCGAAATGAGGGAGAAGACTAATTAATACGATGTCTTTGACTAGGCCCTCTTTCAGCAATTTCCATCTGCAAGAGACATAAATTCTCATGAGCACCTGCTGTCGCAGGGGCTCCTGAGAATCTTGCTGACTCCACATCTTCCTCAAATTGAGGGTTCTATGTTGGGTTCAGCAGCGCACAACTGATTCGGTTCCTTTGATTACTTGGATTGATTTGGTGTGGATGGGCCTTTCGGCTCAGGCGGACCTCTCCTCTGCCAACACCAACACCAACAACCCCCTTTCTCCCTCCCCCTCTTTCCCTCTCTTCTCCACCACCCCCCCCCCCCACCTCCCCTACTGCCCCCCCCCCCCATCCCCCCTAGTCCGTCCCTCTGTTTCCAGTTGTAGAATTGTAGTCGTTCTTCAGTTCGGCCTTGCCACAATCAAGGTAACAATCAGAACGTTGTTCAGCGGTACATGGAACAAACCTTTTGTCTATTGAGATGCAAAGACAATTTCTAACGTCATTGGAGTGGGAACCGGCAGGATTTGAACCTGGGCCTAATACTTTGAGTCCGGCGGCCGATTTCTCGAATGTCTTCAAACATAGATTTTTTTGTCCGTGTGATGTGAAAGTCGTTTTTAACGTTATTTGAGTGGGATGCTAAAAAAACCCACAGGAAAGCCGTGACAGGATTTGAATCTGTCTTCTACCATGAGAATCCGAAGTGTTGACCACTTGACGGCGGTTTCCCATTACGACAGCTACGTGTACTTAGCGTATTGATCAGTAACTTTGGACACAGTCACAGATCTGTAGTCTCAATTTTCCTCGCGGATCAGTAAAAGTATGACGGGACACTTAACCCATCCGCAGCGACGCAGTGCAGCAGAAGATGGATCGACCATGATAATTCAAGGGTAGTGCCAGATTAGCTTGGCGCCTGATGGCGCCAAGCTAATCTGGCACTACCCTTGAATTATCATGGTCGATCCATCTTCTGCGAGGGGTACATAGTTATTAGGTGACACTTCTAAAGTTTGGAAAAAGCGGCCTTGGAGTTAAAATGGGTTAATTAGCGCGTCCAGGACGGCTTCGGACAGCGGTCATTAAATGCGTGCCGGTCTGTGATTTTTTTACCTTACGGCTTTCTGAGTCGTAAGGTCCGAAATCACAGACCAGCACTCCGAGATCCAGACTGCAAGTCCACTGTCACGGACATTTTATCGCGCATCCAGACAGCCTCTTTCTTGTAAATCGATAGCGCGGGGAACTTCCATAACCCCCTTCTTTTCAGGACCACGGATGTACAGCAATTGCTAAGACCTTGTCAACATGAGACGTAAATCCTCATCGCTGGCCGGTTGTCGCCCTTGGGGTAGAGTAGTTACTTCCCATAAGGGGCGCCGGCGCGTGAATCACGCACAACTGACTTGTCACGAGAGTTGACTTTGTCTCGACCTTGAGATTGTGTCCCTTTCAAGGACAATGGGGTTTCCTTGCCTTACAGGCGTTTGATGGAGAATCAAAAGGCATCTGACTGCGACGTACATGCATTTAATGGAGAACCTACATGCATTAGAATGAAAACTTGCAAGCATTAGCAGGAAAACCTAACGGAATATTATGAAGAAGCATGAGTTTGGCCGGAACAACAGAGAGAGAGAGAGAGAGAGCCGGGAGAGAGAGAGAGAGAGAGAGAGAGAGAGAGAGAGAGAGAGAGAGAGAGAGAGAGAGAGAGAGAGAGCGTTATCGCAAACACTAAACTGAAGTGATTCGCAGAGGCTGAGAGGCCGGGCGAACTGCACGGTGCGAAATCTTTTTCAGTCTGGTTTCTGACTTTAAATTGTGGTCCGTAATGCTGATCAGATTGACCTGACACTTTTAATGTACGATGGTATGGGCCCCCTATGGCGTGGAAAATGCCGGCGTGTACGTAATACACCAGAATTCCCAGACGTCGGCTCTGTATGTCTAGACAAAAATGGATGATGCATTTCCGTTCTGTACTCTATTAACCCTTATCATTCGGAATACACCAGTGTGTGAAATAGGTTTGACTAAAATGGTTCAAGGGTAGTGCCAGAATAGCTTGGCGCTCTAGGCGCCAAGCTATTCTCGCACCACACTTAAACTAAACTGCCATTATCTGTAAGTACTATAATGTAGCTTGCATATGTCAGTGTACAAATTTGAAGCTTTTAGCCTCGGTAGGATATGGGTTAATCTCTTTCCAGCATGTCTTTTCGTCACAATCTGAGCTTTCCCTGCGGAAACATTGAAGTATATTTGAGCAGCGAGACATTTAGATCATCATGAGCTCTCTCTCTCTCTCTCTCTCTCTCTCTCTCTCTCTCTCTCTCTCTCTCTCTCTCTCTCTCTCTCTCTCTCTCTCTCTCTCTCTCTCTCTCTCTCACACACACACACACACACACACCCCACCCGGGTCTGCCCTGGGGGACTTGGGTGGGGTTAGGTATTTTTTAGTTCCCAGGGTCACCCTGGTCAGCCCCACAGGGTGGGTTTTTCTCTCTATTCTGGGGCATGTGTTTCTGTCTACCCTTTGTCCATTCACCTGTATTTGCCTTTTTAAAACTCTCCCTACTGTCTGCACTGCCTGTAGCGCTTGATATTGGATGTGTGTTGCTAAATGGTCTTAGCTTTATTTAGGCCCCATGTGTTAGGTTTATTTAACGTTTTTGACCGGCTGGTGACATACATTCAATGTTCTGTTTAGTTTTTTTTTCACAAGCAGTGCAGGCACGTCCTGAGAAAGCCTTGTTGCAGTCGGGACGTTAAGCAATGTACAATCAATCAATCAATCTCTCTCTCTCTCACACACACACACACACACACACACACACACACACACACACACACACACACACACACACACACACACACACACACACACTCTCCCCCTCCCCCCTTCTCCCCAAAGACGTCACCTCGCGATGTCCGACTTAAAAAACAAAATACAAAAATGGAGTCTGCTTGCGTTTCCGTTTTCTCTTTGTGTCTTTCCAGCGTGAACGTCCTTCTATCGTAATGTTGAACACCCAATCACTTATTTTCATTTAATGAGGTCAAAACATTTAATGGAGGTATATTGGTCAGTGAGAGGTATAGATCCTCATGAGCCCCCGCAATTGATGGGGTTCATGAGCATTTATGCCTCTCAGTCGCAGTTGGCTGGGCTGATCGCCGGCTTCGGTGTGGCTTGCTTCTCTGTCCGCCGTCTATCCATCTAATGTATCATCATCCTTCCTGCAAGGGGAAACAAACCTTGGGCCCTGTGGGCGACATCGCTCGCACTGAGTGGGCATGCGCACGACAGTGCGCGGGCCCACATCGGCCGATGTCGCCCCGAGGGTCCTGGAGCTATTTTCCTCACTTTGCTCAGTATTCAGAGGAATGACCATGCGTATTCATTACTCCTTCAGGCGATGTGTTGACGTGCTGGACTTGACGCGTATTCATTACTCCTTCAGGCGATGTGTTGACGTGCTGGACTTGACGCGTTTTCATTACTCCTTTAGGCGATGTGTTGACGTGCTGGACTTGACGCGTTTTCATTACTCCTTCAGGCGATGTGTTGACGTGCTGGACTTGACGCGTTTTCATTACTCCTTCAGGCGATGTGTTGACGTGCTCGACTTGACTTTCTCTGATAATTATTGCCTTGCAGTAGCGTGAGTCCATGAGACTGAGAGCCTTTCCCGTGAGAGAATTCACTCCAAGACAGGCACGGAGTTTTCAGTGGTGAGTAGGAATCTTTCGCACTCAGCCTTGAAAAGGCGGAAAAGTACGCTGACATACCAAGTGGGATCACTCAACGCTGTGCACAGCACTGAGTGAATCCCTTTGTAATATACTGTATCGACTCTCACCTCGTATTATGTGGTTGCGTAGTTTGGACGTAAACATAAATTTGCTGGAGAGGAACCCAACGAAGAAAGAAACACTCTTAACGGATTCAACCCCAAGGCCGTAGTTCCCAAATTTGGGAGGTGTCATCTAATGACTATGCACCAGTTGCAGGAGATGGATCGACCAATATAATTCAAGGGTAGTGCCAGGTTAGCTTGGCGCCTGGCACTACCCTTGAATTATCATGTCGATCTATCTTCTGCTGTAGTGCGTCGGGACTGAATGAGTTTAAAAAAAAGACATTTACAGTACATTTTTTTGTTTTGCAACTGTCTTTTCTAAGCGTGTTTCTTTTTTATCTTCGTTGAGTTCTCGTCTGCATTTTACACGCTTCAATGTCACCTTTTGGTCTGGATTTCGTGTTTTTTTGTTTGTTTGTTTGTTTTTAAATTGCTAGAGTTGGGGTTGTTTTTTATAGAGGGGGTGGGGTGGGGGTGGGGTGTGTGTGTGTGTGTGTGTGTGTGTGTGTGGGGGGGGGGGGTTTAAAGAGTAAACCTATAATAATGATTATTAATTATTAGTAGCGTTTCTGACTTCGGGCAGTTTTCGGTCGTGTAACCCTAGATTTCGGTCATTAAGTCAGTAAAAATCGACCCAAGCTAAAAACCTCTCTCGATGATTGCACATATAATAAATAATATTTTTTCCTCCCTACGTCACACGACCAGTCACTTTAGCGCAAACCGTACCATGTGACCATGATATAAACCCCTGTGCGAAAAATGGCGGACGTTTTTTAGCCCTCTCGATGACGCATCATGGATGCCAGTTTTGTTCTATAAAAGATCGCCAAATGTTCTAAAGTACAAAGTTACTTAGTGTTGTTCGAAACAACAAGCACACTCTGTACTGGAGACGGCAACGTCATGACATTTTAAATTACGTCATAAGTCTATTATGTATAAAGGTATATTCCTTTGACGTCGATCATGTCTGGCGTGATCCAGGTCGCAAGATGTCTTCTTGATTTCTTTTACAAATATAGTGGAGGAATGAAAACAAATACGTTATTGGTCGGAGGGTTTCGCTGCACGGACCCTTGTAGGCCTTCGGGAGGTCAAAGGAACCATTGTACCCCTCAGGCCTTCGGCCTTCGGGGTACAATGGTTCCTTTGACCTCCCTCAAGCCTACAAGGGTTTCGTGAGCAAACCCCTCCGGCCAATAACTTATAATATAACAAAGGTCTCCGCCTACGCACGCCCTATATTCGACTCTGTCTGATATGATAATCTGGCGTGAAATCGTGTTTCCAGGGAAAGGCATGTCGCCGCAAGCTGTTGGTCTCGGCCAAAAATCAGCAGCGCAAACATAAAATCTGTCACTTGATGGGAACTCAAGTTGAAAACTTTTCCCTGGAACTGCATTTCCCATATTGCCGTTGGGTGTTACTTTTCAACGAGAAAACTAGAATACGGAATGTTTTGTTGAGTGCTGATCTGTGATTTTGGCTCTTACGGCGTCAGCCTGGAAGGTCTAAAAACGCAGACCGAGCCTCATTTGCATGAGTGAGCTTAGTCCTGCGCAAGCCACTAAGCTTAGTGGCTGGCGCAGGGCTAAGCTCACTCATGCAACTGACCCTATCTCACAAATATGAGCAGGGGTGCCTGGAGAAATGACATGCACTCGAAGCGAAAAAACGGGAGGGGGGGGGGGGGGGGCGGGGGGTGGTGGATTAGAGGGGGTGAGGGAGTGGGCCACTAAATGCTAGTTGCTCTGAACGTGTTTTTCTTTTTCTGCTCTGGGTTCAATTCTGTGTCATATTGAACTCGAAATGTCCGTTTTCTTGAACGAAAAAAAAAAAAATCACACGAATCACCTTTTTATTAGTCAAGTTATAATGTGCAGGTCTGTGTTTTGATTTTGACAGCTTGAGGTTTTATTTTTTACCGCTATTTGGAGACTGATCATCGCAGCAATCTGCCCGCTATCGTCGATAATGAGCAAAATCTACTCCTGACAGGGCGGAGCTAAAATGTACTACATGATGACGACACTATGACTTGGATAGTGATTGTCAATTAGAACGAAAAGAACTCAGCTGAGAAAAACTACGTCACACCGTGACGCCATGAGTGCAGAACGCTCGTCATACTGCTTTTCTCACGTGCATATGTGCAATCGTGTAGCCAGAGGATCTTTCTCAGTTTTGACGGAATGGCCGATACACCAGCAGAACGGAGGAGGATGTCTAATAATCGACACATGTGTTCAGTCTCAGCTCGAATCGACATGAAATAAGTGCTGACGTTAAACGGGTCGCGTCATTCAGAAGACGGCGGGCCGCTTACAGTATGTTTCACCGGTGAACTAATGGACTAGGCGAGCGGACCGATTTTTTTCCCCCCCCCCACGGCAACCATTAACTTCAAAGTGAGTCAGCGATTTTTTTTCATCTTTCTCTTTAACACTTTAGCTATCGGTAGCCGTTTTTGTCGCGATGATTCCGTCAGGAATCATCGCGACAAAAAGCGCTACCGACAGCCAAAGGGTTAACTCATTCCAGACGAGTTGTTTCCCGCGGCGTATTCGAATGCATTACTTCTCGAATGTATTACCCCCTTCACTGCCAGTGGACGCACACTGACGATGCTTTTGAAATCGGCACTGCCGTGAATTCAGCGTCAACGATCCCCAGCCGTTACAGGTACACGGACACTGAACACAGAGTGATTTTGGCAAGATGCATGTATCCTTATGAGCCCCCGCGACTGCAGGGGGCTCATGAGGATATATACCTCTTGCCGGTGTGTGGTTTTTATTTTTTCCCCTGCTGAGTGAAAGGATTAAGGCTGTAGCAGTGATGAGGTAAAACAGCTGTTCCGCCTTTTTTTTCTTCCAGTGAAGAGTTCAGTGTCTCCTAGGCTTGGGCGTATTGTAAGTCTCAGCGGCGACGCGGTGTGCCGGAAGTTCAATTAGTACAGCGGAACCTGTTCTGAGCGACCACCTGTTGCGAACGAAAGACAGATTCTCGCTCAAAAGAAGTATTGAAGGGCAGACAGTGTCACCTGTCTTGAGAGACCATCATTTTCGTGTATGATAGTACTTGGAGGTGTCACATAAAGACGGTACGAGTTGCGTGAGATGTCTCGACCATAATAATTCAAGGGTAGTGCCAGATTAGCTTGGTGCCTGTTGGCGTCAAGCTAATCTGGCACTAGCCTTGAAATTATCATGGTCGAGACATCTCACGCAACTCGTACCGTCTTTATGTGACACCTGTTGCGGGGCGTCGGGGCTAAATGGGTTAATGACAGGTGAGCTCTCATACGGATGGTTTATCAAAACAGGTCTTGCTGTCACAAGAGCAGAGCATAATTATCTCATCTTTTGACTACCTGTGAACTTGAATTATATTTCTGAAACCCCGCGTGCAATGTAAATTTATACGGAGTGGTTCTGCAAAAGGCACGAGGCACGTTCACCGAGTATAGTCACTGAGGGCGAAATACAAAGTTAGTTTCGATATGTATATCAATATGTATATATTTTGACGTCTCCCAGGGGAACATGTCCATCTTTTTAAATGCCGCTCATGGCGCCGCTGGTCTGGAAGCTGGAGCTTTGAAAGCATGCTGCTGCTACGTGCGAACATACCGCTATTAACTTCAGTGCATGTGACAAATTTCTCGCTTCCTTTCCCCCCAAAAAACGTGAAACGTTTAGGGCTTAACGTATTTTGTCCACCACGAAGGTGATTTCAAAGACGAGGCACCGAAAAGAGGTGTGTACAAAATTTGGACCCCCAGGTGGGTTCTAATCCACGACCTTTCGGGCCAGAGTCGAACGCTCTACCACATGAGCTACCCCCCTGGTTTCCGTTCCAAGGGCTCTAACATTCAGATCATGATTATATCATAGTCAATGCTTTATCCATGTTTGCAGTTTAGTAGTGTTTACCGATCACCATGACAAATGGGTTCCTATGAGATTACATAAGGTTTCAGCATGTATAGGTGCCGCTCAGTTCAGTCCATAAAAGATGTTTGTGTGAGATGTGTAAGAGTTATGTGTAAAGATTTTGTAGTGTTTACTTTATATCCATTTGCAATTTGTAGCTGTGCAATTGCAGGGAGAAAATGTTCATAATTATGCTATAATGTTTTTATGTCTTGTTTGTACTATTTGTTATAAATGTACCACAACCGAATTTCTCTTTTCGAGATAATAAAGTACTCTTATTATTCTTATATACATGCGTACAATATTAATTCATTGAAATGTGAGAATCCGAACAGACAATACAATACAATACAATAATACTTTATTAATCCCTCACGGGGAAATTCACTGTCTGCCCATACAACTGATGACCTAGGCCAATTCATAAATGAATACGTCCGTTCGGGATCACATTGTTGTCAACAGACAGGACCGAGCGTATTTATTTTCGTCCGCAGTGAGTAAAGATCACGGGGCCGACGTCGGCCCGAGGACCTTTCGCTTACTTGGCCCCCCCACCCGAGTCTGCCCTGGGGGACTTGGGTGGGGTAACTACTTTTTAGTTCCCAGGGTCACCCTGGTCAGCCCCACAGGGTGGGTTTTCCCCTCTATTCTGGGGCATGTGTTTCTGTCTACCCTTGGTCCATTCACCTGTATTTTCCTTTTTAAAACTCTCCCTACTGTCTGCGCTGTCTGTAGCTCTTGATATTGGATGTGTGTTGCTAAATGGTCTTGGCTTTATTTAGGCCCCATGTGATAGATTTATTTAACTCATTCTACCCCAGACACACCACAGCAAGATAAGGATCGACCATGATAGTTCAAGGGTGATGCCAGAATAGCTTGGCGCCTATGGGCGCCAAGCTATTCTGACATCACCCTTGAACTATCATGGTCGATTTGTGTCCTGCACTGCAAAGCAGTCTTCAGAGGACAACGGCAAACTTTGGGGATTTCGGTGTTGGGGTAGAATGAGTTAACGTATTGGACCGGCTGGCGACATACATTCAATGTTCTGTTTAGTTGGGTTTTTTTTTTCACAAGCAGTGCAGGCACGTCCTGAGAAAGTCTTGTTGTTGTCGGGACGTTAAGCAATGTACAATCAATCAATCAATCGCTTACTTGGTATTGAGGACTGAAAGAGCAATCCCGACCGACGTCGCTAATTGCGGATTTTTATGCGGGAACAACTAAATTGCCCGACTGACTAACAACGTGGTGTTGTAACTTAGCGGGCTGCAGTTAGGCAGCCAAAAGGTCCACGGGCTGGGATCGATTCTCATTTCTGGACTGTAGCCGTGTGTAACCCTGTCCTGCCAAAAAGTGACGCCTTCGGAATCGATTGTTTGGCTTGTGGCCAATAACTCAACCAAACAAATTAACCTGTCCGCGTGGCAACCTAAGATCCAATTTCACAGACCATGGAGAGATTTACTCTTTCTGTATTATTAATCCAGAGGTCGTGAGAAAATAGTGTTCACTTATTATAAATGTGATAATAAATGCGAACAGCATCAGGATGTAAAGGAAAGCAGATAATGTTCACGTAGTTGGGACTGCGACTGAACTCTAATATTTAGCCTTTACTACACACAAATGTTCACAAACTACTAAAAACAACGCGGCTTGGTCAGAAGATGTGAAAACCAGCAAAGGATTTTGCAGTCCAGTACCGCGATTTTGAATTGTGTCCGCTCCCAATTCTAACAATTCGTGCCTAGAAATGAACAACGATCAATGAACTTTTATCTGACAGGTTTACTGTATTTAGAAAGTCACAGTGTAGGGGAGACCAGATGGCAGTTGCCCATGCATCAACGCCAGCACGTAAGATAACATTCGCATCCAGAACCATATGGAGGAGGTTTATCGACTATTATTACTCAGGAATAGTGGCGCAAGGGTAGTGTCTGATTAGCTTGGCGCCTTTCCAGGCGCCAAGCTAATCAGGCACTATTCTTGGGAAGTCAAAGTAAACCTGCCTCCCTCGTCTCTCATCAGGGTCTCAGATGAATCCTTCATACTGAGGCGAAAAGAATTAACATAAAACTCGGAATCCTGTCTAGACAGACCGGTATCGTGTGTGGGAAGAACCATATTCACATATAAAGTTTTTTTGGACAGCATAACGAGGCTAGCAAAAGCACCTGCTGTCTCTCGCGCCCTTTCCGGTGAAAACGTTTAATTTAGAGAACTCCGGTCAAAATCCAAGGTGAGTGCACACGGCCACACGTTATCACAAGAGTTAAAATTGTGCCATAGTGTTAACCTAGACTGAGCTGCTAGGTGTAAAATGACAAACCAGCATGCCGGCAATCATATGTGAGTATGGTACGTGTTTATTTTCTTCTCCTCTAGACATTGACAGGAACATCAGATGGAATTAATGATAAAGCGTGATGTTGCATCACAAAGTGTGGCGTGCATACGGCTAAAAGCGGTCGATATTAGGCGGAGATTTGGAAATAGGGTTCAAGATGCATGTCCCCAGAGACAAGGGTCTGGACAATTGATCTTTAAATAGAATGAGTTGTCTGAGCGTCCACGGCATGATGCTAAAAAGTCGCTTTCAGTATATTCTGGTTTTCTAGTGATGGCATCAGTGTCTGCGCTCACTTCCACTGCCAGCTCTGCCCTGCCGACAAGGCAAAAGACAGGAAGTCCAAGTTTGTGAAAAGCGAGATTGTCATTGTATTATAATCAAAATCTAGCTTTACACCAATATGGACTACCCCCCCCCCCCCCCTTTTCAGTTCAAAGAGCACAGCTGTAAAAGAGAGACTCAGGCACAAGGGACAAGGAGATTGCCACACTGGTTGACAACCAGTACGGATTACTGCTTGATTAACTCTGTGCCTCCTCAGATTATATTTAGAACTTTATTATTTCGTCTGCAGGTGCCTTGGGTGAAACTTTACTGCCGGGTTTCAGCTGAACGACACACTGCAAGTCACACGCAGGTTTACAAGTGTTCGCCTGTCCCCGCTCCAACATGGCTGACAAGGGTCAGCTGATCCGCGAGCTCAAGCAGCGATTGGCCAAACTAGAGCCGCTGGAGGACGAGCCAGACTTCTTCTCCTCGGAGGAAACGTAAGTACCGCTCAGCTCCCGTTGTCGTCGGTGAAAGTGTTTAAGAGTAGTGCACTTAGACAGCTTCGCGCTTGGAGTGGCACAAAGCTTGACTGCGATCCAACTCTTTAATGTGTCACGGTCCATATTTATCTTGCTGTCGTGTGCTAGAGGGGCATGGGTTAACACTTTGCATGCAGCCACTGGTGCTGTTAACATTAGTCCAAAACAAAACAAATGCGCGATTTTCATTGTTAATCCCTTTGCTGTCGGAACGACACAAAGTAGTGCAACACACAAGTGCAAGTGCACGAGGCATAGATCCGCATGAGTCCCCGCAATTGCGGGGGCTCATGAGGATCTATGCTCTTGCTGTTCTTACTTTCTAACATGTTCCTCGGACGAACGGTGTTCTTGGACGCTGAACTGACAAGGCGGCTTTCAGAAGCACAAGTCTCGACCACTGCCAATAAAGGGGTAAAAAGATTTCTTACACGTCGTTGAATAGAGGTATGTACGCACGCATGCCTTCGTGTCACAGTTTAAATTTATTGTGATTTGCAGCCTGGTTCGGTTCCTGAAGTCCCGCGAGTGGAAGCTGGAGGAAGCGGAGAAGATGCTGGTGGAGACGGTGGAGTACAGGAGACGGACACATCCACTCCGAGTGGATTGCTCCTGGTGCCACAGTCGCCCGGGCTATCATTCCATGGTACGTAGCCCGGGGTTATTACAATCTTAATCCGCTACCCCCTCCCACCCCCACCCCCCTTTCACACACACCCCATACAAACACACACGCACCTTCATATTCGTAAAACTACTCTCCTGTATTGTCTGTGAAAAGTCAGGAATTACATTTATTTTGAACAGCAAGATTTTCATTGAAGAAAAAAACAAGAAAACGGAACTCTCGCTTAGTTTATTTTGCCTTCAAAGGGCAAACTATCCATGCCAGGAAGCGTCAGGAACCTTGGATGGCCCCTTCTGTTACTGATGTACTTGAATACGTGTGCTTATTTATGCGTGCATATCTGTGTCTGTTTGGTGGGATATGTGTTTAGTCATCGGACCTGTTTAATCCCATATCATACTGAGGCTAAAACGTTCAAATTTGTACACTGCCATATGCAAGCTACATTATAGTACTTACAGATAAGGATATAGACCAATGGCTTTAGTTCAAGGGTGGTGCCAGAATAGCTTGGCGCCTAGAGGCGCCAAGCTATTCTGGCACTACCCTTGAACTATTTTAGTGAAACTTATGTCACACACTGGTATATTCTGAATGATAAGGGTATGACTCTGCAGCGTGGGACTGACCAGCCTGTAGAGTTTAAAGGGGCACGCCCGACCCCCTTTTTTTAAGGCCTCAGTTCGCAAAAAAGTTTTTTACTGGGCTTCAGTATACATACCCACTTGGACAGTGAACACCCTATTGTCCCACCAAATGCTTTCTTTTGTCCGTTCAAAGCGAAAAGAGGCCCACCGGAATCTTCTGTCGGATACGTAAAAAGATTGCTTCTGATAGGCGATGGTAGCTGACGTCATAACTATTCTATACGACCTTAGGTCATATGCATAATTATAACCAGAGACAAGATGGCGGATAATCCGGCGAAGACAAAAATAAACTATCATCGACTCGCTAAGACAATACAGACTTGGAATTGAAGAGAAGAAAGAGGAAGAGAGACAAGATACCCTGAAGTAGAATTGACATCGGACAAGGGAATATGAACATGTGGCAACGCGTGAAGCAAGAGCCTTAATCAGTAAGTAATCTACGGTCTTTGTCGATCTTCCTATAGTTCCGAGAGCGCTAGTGATTTTCAGAATTCATGATCTTCAGTAGAATTTATCTCTTGCTGATTTCGTAAGATTTTAAGCCTATTTTATCATATAGTTACAAGCTAGTTGTCACATTTTATGCTGCCAAGATCCGAGGCTGAACTTGAAACTACGGTGTGTGTGAAAGTTGCACATCAGTCGCTGGTCGTAACATGTTTTTGTCTGTGCGGGCTTTCACTTACTCGATTCAGAGAGGTAGTGTTTCTGCTGCGATGGTGCATTTGTCGTTTCCAATGATGCTTTCAGTTACGTAGACTCGTTCGATGTGTGAGATGTGAAATTGACTGCAGTGCAGAAAGTTGGAATAAATACCAATGTTCTGTTTCAATTGGAAGACTGTTCGTGTTTCCGAGGGGTAAAGGATCAAAGGTCAAACTAGGCACCGTCGACGCACGCTCACTTTGCGACTGAGAGTCAAACAAGCCACGCCGTCGGTGCACGACGCAGCACGATCGTACTAGTAATACTAGCAGGTCGAGCGGAACCCGCATTGTGATTCAGTTTGACAGCATAGCGAGAATGGAAGGTTTATTCTACTTTCTCGTGAAAAATTACGTCAAAGGGATGCCGGAGAACATCAGTACACGTGTACACTGACACGTCTGTACACCACACAGATGACCTCGTGACCTGCAGTATTGCCATACACTGATAGTCGGCCGGGTTCTGCCTTGTGACGTAGGCTCATTAATATGCATATTAATTCAAAACAAGGCCGATGCAGACGATATATCCGCGACTCGGGTACAAAAACAATAGGCCCTCCAAACGATGAAATTCGACATTTGGTATTGTGCTTACATCATAAAGCTCTAAGATAGTACACAAAGGACCCATACACATACTGTCAGCAGTATCCGTTGCAGACAGTTTTCTGATTGTGTTGAGATGCTGTATCCTGCTTAATCCTGGTAGTGCCAGTTAAAAGTTTCTGTACTGGCTGGTTTTTCTTCAGTAGCCTATCGTCGGCAGAGTTTAAGAATAGTGCCAGTTAATAGTTTCTGTACTGGCTAATTCTTCTTCACTAACCTATCGTCGGTGTAACTTGAAAATCTCGTATCGTAAACACAATTCTGTCTCATTTACATCGACGCTATACAAAATGTGTCCAGCTAAACAATAAAGCAGAGTCACAGGCGGTTAAGCATCGGAGCGAAAGAGAGCGAAGTAATCGCCGGGTCGTGGGTTCGAGTCCCCGTCCCGGCCCCGGTAGCTGGACTCTCAATTCTGGAGGGGGGGGGGGGGGAGACGGGTTTGATTGATTGTACATTGCTTAACGTCCCGACAGCAACAAGGCTTTCTCAGGACGTGCCTGCACTGCTTGTGAAAAAAAAAAAACTAAACAGAACATTGAATGTATGTCGTCAGCCGGTCAAATACATTAAATAAACCTAACACATGGGGCCTAAATAAAGCTAAGACCATTTAGCAACACACATCCAATATCAAGAGCTACAGGCAGTGCAGACAGTAGGGAGAGTTTTAAAAAGGCAAATACAGGTGAATGGACGTCGGGTAGACAGAAACACATGCCCCAGAATAGAGAGAAAAACTCACCCTGTGGGGCTGACCAGGGTGACCCTGGGAACTAAAAAGTACCTAACCCCACCCAAGTCCCCCAGGGCAGACCCGGGTGGGGGCGGGAGACGGGCTTGTTCAATAGCATGTCGTTTGAAAGGTCCTGGTAGATCAAAGTGGCATAGTTGCAGTGTGCCTGAACTGAATTCAGTGTTTTGGTCGAGCTCCATGGGCAATAGATGTCCCTGTCCCCCATAACCCGCCCGTCAGGGCCGTCTACTATCACTTCGGTGCCGTGGACGTTAAACCCAGAACTAACCAACCATGGATGAGATTAATGCATCTTTTGCACACCGGTTTTCTCCCTCGCTTCGCTACCGCTGATAAGCGGTAGCGAATCGAGGTAGACAACCAGTGTGGACACCGAAGCTGACCTATCCGTGGCCTGTCTCCAGCGCCAGGTGGGCCATGACGAGGCGGGGCGACCGGTGATCTACGCCAACTTCGCCCAGGCCAGCACGCACAAGAACAGCGCGGAGGACACGGTGTGCCACGTCACCCACCTCATCGAGAACGCCAAGCGAACCATGGCGCCCGGCATCTGCACCTGGGTCTTCGTCATAGACTGCACAGGTGGGGCACAGCGTTAATCCCTTCGCTGCCGGGAAAACGTGGACGCGATCCCGACTGCAAGAGGCATAGATCCTCATGAGCCTCCGCTGTCGCGGGGGCTCATGAGGATCTATGCCTCTTGCTGAGAGGATTTTTTTTTTTAAATCGACTTTGTCTTGGGCGGTTGTGGCGTTTGGTCGATGATTGAACACAGACTTGGGACACAAAATATAGGCGTCCGGTGGCAGGGAAGGGGTTAATTTTTTTGTTGGGATGACGCACCCCAAATTGTCTTAATGGACATTATCCGGAATTCCGATGCTACTCTCTAACCCCATGATTTCGAGAGTTAACTCCCCTGTTACAGGGAACGCACAATGCCATTTTTAACAAAATGCCTTCAGTCAAACGTTGCGCTTGGGGAGAATGCAAAACAGACAGCAGATATCCTGAACGCTGCATTGGAGTAAAATTCCATATATCACATGAACACGTGCATGTACTTATTTAAATTGCGCAACAAAACACACAGTACTTACTAAGAGCACAAAAAGTACTCAGAATTGGTAGGCACGGAAACCGTTGCCATGGGTCCGGTGACCCTCATTAAGATTTAACATGAGGGTAAAAGGTTTTTAAAATAAATACCATACAATACTGTGATATATGTATAGATTTTACCAGCACGATCAATACCATCTTGAATCTACACAACATACTACTAGGTTCTACCTCTAGTGTAGAATAGCAAGACCCATCATTTTTGGTTATTTTCTGCCACGATCCGATTTAACACAAACGAACAAGTGAAACAAAAAAATTTAAAAGTAACGGACCGGTTGCTTGCATAGACTAGTATCCGTAAAAATACACTACATAAATTATTCAAAAAAATAATTGACTCACCCCCCCTTGCAGGTGCAAAATGCAGATAAAATGCAGCTTCTCGTGTCAACATCCACTTTTGTCAGGATAGACCATGTAAAATAAAATGGGGCTTTGGTAACAGGATCCCTGTCTCTTGTCCTTGGTTTGACTGAGGCCTTCACTGCGAAATAGCCATCAGTCATTTGGATTGTTTCCAAGCTGTTCACATAACCATCTTGCATCAGGCTATAGGCTTCTGATCGTCTGTAGTCCCTTATGGCTGATAAGTTCATGTTCTGATTTAGTAAATATGTACAGATGTCGAATATAGAGAACTCTGGCAAAATATTCAGGTCTGTAATCCCAGATAACAAAGCAGGGTTCGACAGTTCGATGTTCCCATCTTTGAGCTTTGCTCCGATCACTTCTACCCGATCTTCAGCACAACACTCGGGATCAACGGGTAGTCCAATGTCAAGAGCCTTTTGTACGAGATCAAAAAGCTCTGCTTTTCTGCTTTGGCCAACACAAACTCCTCTTTCTTGCAAAAACCTTTGTAGCTCGCTCAATCGCCATGCTTTCTTCTCCACCATTTTGATCCCAGTAACATGGGAGTTAACTCTCTAAATCATGTGGTTAGAGAGTAGGCGCGGAATTCCGAAGTAGGTCTATTCGCTTTGAGAAATTTTTGCACGTCGTTATCCGATTGTTTTGTAAGCGTCGGGAAACGTTCGAGAGGTTGCAGATGCCAGTTTTCCTGTAACCCCTTGACTGGTACTGACGGTTACCTTCCGGCGGAAAAGAGGCGTAGTTATACGGTATCGTCAGTATAGCATTAGCAGTCAAGGGGTTAACACGTCCAGCCTTGAGGTCGAAACTGCCGAATTTTGGAGTTGTCCTTTTGAAGAATGCGTTGATAGCTTAGCTTTGAGACGCCAAGCTATTCTGGCACCACCCTTGACTACCTATCCCAGTCAACCCCTACCCGGGTCTGCCCTGGGGGACTTGGGTGGGGTTAACTACTTTTTAGTTCCCAGGGTCACCCTGGTCAGCCCCCCATGGTGGGGTTTCCCCTCTATTCTGGGGCATGCGTTTCTATCTACCCTTGGTCCATTCACCTGTATTTTCCTTTTTTAAACTCTCCCTACTGTCCGCGCTGCCTGTAGCTCTTGATGTTGGATGGGTGTTGCTAAATGGTCTTAGGTTTATTTAGCTTATTAGACCGGCTGGCGACATAGTTACATTCAATATTCTGTTTAGTTGGGTTTTTTTTTTTTCTCAAGCAGTGCAGGCACGTCCTGAGAAAGTCTTGTTGCTGTCAGGACGTTAAGCAATGTACAACCAACCAACTATCACTGTCAATCAAGATTCAAGGTAGCTGTTATGCTAAAGGACCCCAAATCAACCCCCTTCCTCCTATAGCAGCGTAGCAAGGTTCAGTGGGATGGTCCCTTTACTGCCGGAAAAGCGCAAACACCACCCAGCTGCAAGAGACAAAGAACCTGATGTGCCCCCCGCAGGTGCAGAAGTTCGTGAGGTTCTTTGACTCTAGCTGACCTTATCCATATCCGAGTTCCTTGATTTGATGGGATGATTTGGTGTTCAATTTGCCCTCCGACCTTTTAACTCATGCTATCCCAGACTCACCACAGCAAGATATGGATCGACCATGATAGTTCAAGAGTGATGCCAGAATAGCTTGGCGCCTATGGGCGCCAAGCTATTCTGGCATCACCCTTGAACTATCATGGTCGATCTGTGTGTCCTGCGCTGCAATGCAGTCTTCACAGGACAACGTGGGTTTTGGTTCAGTTTCAGTTTCATTTATTCAATCTCGGACCCACTGGGGGCATGAGAGTGGGGTACAATGAGTTAAAGACGTAATTTTTGGTCCATTTGGCAGTGCAGGGAGTAAAAAGGTTTGTATTTGCTCATCATTCTATTTTTGGGAGTGAAACACTCGCGGTACATATTCAGGTGCACCGCATGGGTGAGAAACCCGGCTGTTATGGCAAGAGTTGTGTGCCCCTGACTCGCGGCGTCAATAGGATTCTAAGATCTCAGGATCCTATTGACGCTACCAGTCAGGGGCATAAAACTCTTGCCATAACTGCCATAGCTTTGGTTTTCTCGGCACGCGAGGATTTACGTAAAGAAACCGTAATAATATGTTAGGTTATTACATGCTTGACAACCGTCTTCTGTTGTGTGCAGGCATGACGCTAAGCTCGTGTAACCCCAAGCTGGGCTACTCCGTCACGAACGTGCTAGCTCAGCACTACCCGGAGAGGCTGGGTCTGGTCATCTGCGTCAACCACAGCCCCGTCTTTCACGGCGTGTGGAAAGCCATCAAGCAGTTCCTACACCCCCAGACCGCCGCCAAAGTCAAGCTGGTCAGGTCCAAGGCGAAAATCGCCGAAGTCTTCTCCAAGCACTTCGGTCCAGAGCTGACGGTTTGGCTGAAGGATGAAATGGCCCTCAACAAGCAGAAACCCATACCCAGAGGGCAGCTGGAGTTCTGGAATCCTCCGCCGCCAGGAAGTAAAAGCTCACATGATCCTCGAGGGTGTCCCGCTTATGTGGCGGAGTATTTGGACACGTTCAAAACGTTGTGCTTTAAAGAGAGAGGGAGTCAGGCCGATGGGAAGGCGAATGGTAAAGCTGCCGCTAAAGCTTCTCTCTCACCTGATGTACAAACAGCTGCCACAGACGCTGTAGCAACAGCCAATGGCAAAATGGCTTCGGCAGGCGACGACACAGCCGACGGTCTGCCTCACAGCAAAGCTGCTGGCAAAAGCGACGTTAAGCCTGCTGCTCACATTGATCTCAAACCAGACGGCAAATCTGACATCAAAGCTGACGTCCAGAGCCCTCCCAACCACTTCACATACCTGCCCCACCCCAACATCGCCGACAGTCTGAGGGGTCTCGTGGTTCGCTGCGTGTCCCTGACCCCGGAGGAAGAGCGGGAGAGAGAGCAAGCTCAGAAGATGGTGGAGTCCAAAGTCCGCGAGGTGGGGCGAGCGGGAGGGGAGGAGGACGTGGACGGGGGTGCGGCGGCAGGAGGCAGCGACCATGAACTTGAGATTCCCAGCGAGCTGCAAATCCCCGCCACGGCCCGCCCGCTCTCGGCGTCCTCTTGATTTAGAGACTAGAGTTAGGCCCAACAAACGCATTTTGTTTTCTCTCTTAAAACGCGTTATTCAGCCGCAATAGTCGCGCAGTTTGCCTATTTTAAATTTTCAAGCACGCTTACGAAGTGTAAACAACAAAAAATGATCAATCATTGCCCCTCGGCCGAATCTGTAGGACGTTGTGGGCCGTCAGGGGAGTCCGTACGTGTTCAGAAGGAAACACGAGTCCCTATCAGTCTATCCCAATGCACCAAAGGCCATCGGGGCCGACGTCGGCCCCGATGGCCTCAAGCGCATTGCGTAAATTTACTTTGCCGCTGTGGGACTGAGACGGCTTCAGATCAATGACTGTCAGTACCAGTGGCAAGACCGAGACAGATTAAAGCGACCTGGTCCAGGGCAGTCTATGAGTGCTGAAATATCGCCGATAAACGGGTTATCAATATTGTCTTGCCTCAGTTGAGACCTTCCTACCCTTCTTTTCACAATCCGTGTCATTAGGCACACGGACCAGACTGAGATTTTTCCCGCTGCCTTTTGACAGTAGCGGAAGGCACTCTCCTGGGTACAGGGGAAAAGAAGAGGGGGGGAAAAAGTCTTTGATTTTACGACATGGGATCAATTTAATTCAAGTACGCCTTTTTGTCCAGCATAATTGTGAGATGAGGATCAGGATTTATTTAACGTCTTTTCACACATTGGTGATATTAGACACCAAAAAAAAAAAAAAAAAAAAATGAGACATACTAAGAAGATTTATACGGGCGAAATCACGATCTATTAACCCCATACTGCCTGGAGTACGTCGCTTCAACCCTTTGTCTGTCGGTAGCGCTTTAGGTCGCGATGATTCCTGCAGGAATCACCGCGACAAAGGACGCTTCCGGCAGCCGAAAGGTTAAACTTGACAGTTGCCGAGCGCCAAGCTGATCTGACACTTCTCTTCAACGCATTCGGCGAGGCGTGACGCGTACAAACACGCGGCATTTTGCCGCGCATCTATGGGCGGCAGTCTCGAGTGTTTTCAACTGTCACGGGCGATCGCTTTCCTGCTGTGTGGTAATCAGAGCCGCACAGGTCACAGGACTGAGTGGCAAGTGGTAACACCATCGTATTGTGATTGTCTGAGCTTGGTCGCTGCAATTATTGGCCACAGTCTTGTGTCTCATTTAGGACGTGTTTTAAACGGATACGCGGCTCGTCTCCAACGTGTTAATGTGTAAATAGAAAATAATGCGGCGTGGTTGCGGGGTTTTGATACTCGTCATAACTATTCTCATTTTCCACCTCAGTTTTATCCCTTCGGGTGTCGGCAGCGATTTTGGTCGAGGTGATTCCTGCAGGAATCACCTCGACAAAATCGCTACCGACACCGGAAGGGTTAACTCACTCGAGACGTGCTTTACCCGGAGCGCCGCCACGTACATGGATGCAGCGCGTCTCGAATGAGTTAACTTACAGAGCCGTGATGTCAAAACGTCTTAATTTGAGCGTCGTCCGGCCTTAGCAGATGACACGACAGTCCAGGCGGTAATTCGTCCATGCTAGAATACCCTAGCACAACCCTTGAACTACCATAACAAGGCCGCAGTAGTTTGTGTGGGCTGCATGGGTTGTTTGAAGAACTTAGTGGTGGCATTAACACAGGGTTGTGAAACATTTGTAAATTGATACAGCAATAAACGTGACTAAATTTTTCATCGTCAGTAGAAAAGAGAGCTATACAATTCTGCCCTGTGAAAGACAGCAAGTACCTTTTTGATAACACATTCTACCAGAAATCCCCCAATTTGAAGTTGCCCTCTGAAGACGGTATTACAATCTAGAGACAGCGGAGGGTGATGCCAGAATAGCTTGGCGCCTGTGGGCGCCAAGCTATTCTGGCACCACCTTTGAACTATCATGGTCGATCAATGTCTTGCTGTGGCGTGTCGGAGATGAACGAGTTAAAAGCGAGATTTTGTTTACAATCATGAAAAATCCCAATTTGCACAAAACAACGGACTTGCTGTTGCTGTTGGTCGCAAGGCAGAACAATTCCATTTGTTGACAGTGTGTGTGTGCGTGAGAGAGAGAGAGAGATGAAATTTTATTTTCTATGGATAAAAGAATAGGTGCGCAGACCTTTTTTCATTCTTGATCTTGCTACAAACTACAGGAAAAGGGGGAAAAAATCCACACAATACGAACGCACGCGCGCGCGCGCACACACACACACACACACATACCTACTCCCAACACGTTCTCATACCATCAATAGAAGATCTCCGTAAACCAAAAGCAGGGCACTAAAAGTAAAAGGCGCAGGCGTGACGCAAACAACGGATAAAACGCCCGGACCAACATGCGCTATCACGATGCCTGTCCGGGACTCCAACCACCGCTCAGTGTCGCCAAAACGCACGGAAACCTGACCCGCCTCTGATTCCCGAACAACCTCTATTAGGCATTACGTACATTTTACGCACAGCAGCTACATTATCATGTCAACATCGCATAAACTGAACATAAACTACAAACTATCAAAATTAAGACAAAAGTATTGATTATCCATTTGTTGACTTCCTCTTAAACACATACACGTGCGCGCGCACACATACACATGTTAATGAATAGTCAAAGCGCAGAAACTAAGTGCGCTTTGTTGAGCAGCTCAATTAAAATTAATTTGCTCAAGGTACGCATCCACCACACGGGCGCGATGAGGTCGAGCGTTGTCCTGCAGAACAGCATTGTCGCCTATGGTTTGGATAGCTGAGTGGATGAGGGGCTGCACAATCTCGTCCCAACAGCGCAGTCCAGTCAGGATGCCTCGGATGACGTGGAGGGGGGTCCTGCCTTCCCTGCTGAAGCCTGCCCAGACCATGACTGAGCCTCCTCCGTAGCGATCCACCTCTTGGACGCATCCATCCGTGAATCGCTCGCCCTGGCGTCTCCAGACCCTCACCCTGCCGTCTTTGAAAGACACAGTGAACCGTGACTCATCAGTAAACAGAACCTGAGTCCACTGGAGTCTGTTCCACCTCACATGTTGACGACACCAGGCAACCCGGGCTCTGCGATGAGCTGGAGTGAGGGGTATTCTCACTGCTGCTCTGCCTGAAGCCAGGCCATTTTCGCGCAGACGTCGGCAGACTGCTTCTGCTGACGTTGACGTTTGCAGCTTGCATCAGTTGATGGCGCAGAGTGGTTGCGTGACAGTTCGGTCGCGCAGAGTCGCCACACAGAGGTATCTGTCCTCCCTTCTCCTGAGCAGGGTCGTCGTTCTGCCCTTCCAGTTTCTTGGTATCGTGCCAGCAGCCACTGGATCACTGAATGGGACACTCCAAGACGTCTCCCAACTTCTCGTCCGGAAATTCCATCCTGCAGCCATGCTAGCGCCCGGCCTTGATCTACTGGCGTTAGGCTTCGTCGTGGTGGTATGGTTAGGAAAATGACAACTATGCCCCTACTGTACCGGTATTTGTAGCGAAACAGAGGTGCTCAGTGTTCACGACTGAGCCCCTTTAGCACGTGTATCACGACTTTACCGAGTTTTTCCACCTGCCTGCCTTTGGTACGCTTGCCAATATCGCACAGGTTTCACAAAAACTGACGATGTTTCACGTGCATTTGACACGTTCGTGGAACTTGATGAATTGTTGTCAACTTTTAACCCATTTGGATCGAAAGAACATTGTATTTTATTAGCGTACTTGCGACGATAAACAATGACACAAAAATGGGATGGCCCTTAAGTTTTGACCATTAGTATATATATCAAGTCGTGGCCTAGATACCGACAGATTGTTCCTTGCCGTCTTGTACGTGTGTTAGCATAACTAAACAAATCCGAAATGTACGGTGGTGTTCTACAGATGTTGACTTTAAACATTAACACGCCCTTGTTGTACATAAGGAGAATAATAATAATAATAATAATAATAATAATAATACATGATATTTATACGGCGCATTTCTCATATTTATAATATAACTCAATGCGCAGGCAAAAACCACACACACACACACACACACACACAGTCTGCAGGGGGAGGGGGGGGGGGGGGTAACAGAAAATCCTAGAGATCACACGAAAGTCTGCGAGAAAATGTAAGTTGTTAACTTTGCTTTGAACTGCGTAAGGGTGGCGGCATTTCTCAGCCCAGTCGGTAAGGAATTCCAAATTAAAGGAGCAGTACATCTGAAAGAATGTTCACCGGCAGATTTGAGATGGAACTTTGGAACTTTGCCGGAGAAGTTTGTCTCCCGATAAACGCAGTGAGCGAGAGGGCTGGTAAGTGATCAGACTGGAGGAAAGGTATGGCGGAAGACTGCCATCAAAGTGGCGGTATGCAAGGGTCGCAATCTTAAACTGTATGCGGGATTGGATTGGAAGCCAGTGAAGGTCTTTCAGTATAGGGGTTACGTGGTCTCGTTTTCGCCTGCGCTTCACAAGCCTTGCGGCATTATTTTGAAACTCGCTGAAGGCGGCTAATCTGCTCAGATGGAAGACCAAAAAGCAGAGAATTGCAGTAGTCAAGACGGCTCGTGACTAAAGCATTCGCTAACTTTGCAGTGGGAGATTCAGAAAGACTGTGTCGGACAGATGCAATGCGTCTCAGAGAGTATGAAGCACCACGACAGATTTCACCGACGTGATCCGGCATACTCAAAGTCTTATCGAGCTTGACACCAAGATATTTGACCGAAGACTGAAATGGAATATCAGTGTCATCTGTGTGTAAAGACTTAGTGTGAATTTGTTGAAGCCGGGATGCTGAGCCAACGGGCAGTAACTCTGTTTTTTCTGGGTTTAACATAAGTTTGTTACTGTCCATACATGTCGTGACATCGTCAACACAAGACTTGATGCCAGTTTCAACAGACTGAAATTCCCCAGGCGGACTACTCTGAGAGATTTCAGTGTCATTGGCATACTTATGATAAGAACACTGATGGCTGGATATAACATCTGACAGCGGTTGTGAATACAATGTAAACAATACAGGGCCTAAGATAGAGCCCTGAGACACTCCAAACTCCAGAATGGAAGGTCTAGAACACTGTCTTTTACACCTACAAATTGGTACCGATCGGAAACGTTATGAGATTCAAACCAAGAGAGAACCGTTTTACGCAGGCCAAAGGTGATTTCAAGCCTCTTCATCAGGCTGTAACGAAAGCACGTCAAGGGATTTCAGTCGCTCGTCAGTGCTGTCCCTGCTGTTACGAAGGAATAGCTTGGCTGCCCTCCGATGGAGGGAATCAAGCCTCTTTAAGCATGCATCACTACACGCATGCATCACTACACCCGTCCTAGACTGTAGATGCGTAATCAGTGTGAAAAAAAAATGATTGATTGTACATTCCTTAACGTCCCGACAGCAACAAGGCTTTCTCAGGACGTGCCTTCACTGCTTGTGAAAAAAAAAACCAAAAAAAAAAAAAAACAAACAGAATATTGAATGTATGTCGCCAGCCGGTCCAATACGTTAAATAAACCTACAATATTGGGCCTAAATAAAGCTAAGGCCATTTAACAACACACATCCAATATCAAGAGCTACAGGCAGCGCAGACAGTAGGGAGAGTTTAAAATAGGAAAATACAGGTAAATGGACCACGGGTAGACAGAAACGCATGCCCCAGAATAGAGAGGAAAACCCACCCTGTGGGGCTGACCAGGGTGACCCTGGGAACTAAAAAGTAGTTAACCCCACCCAAGTCCCCCAGGGCAGACCCGGGTGGGGGAATGTGAAAAAGGTTTTCTCGTATGTGAATCTGTAAAATAAATAAGTTTTAAAAGCAGAAACAGTTTTGCATACACTGTTTACATGTGCATGCCAAGACAACTGATTGTCTATACATATATGTGAGAGAGAGAGAGAGAGAGAGAGAGAGAGAGAGAGAGAGAGAGAGAGAGAGAGAGAGAGAGAGAGAGAGAGAGAGAGAGAGAGAGAGAGAGAGAGAGAGAATCAATGAATCTTTATTTTACAACGGTGAAGATATTAACACAGTCAGTGACTATGTCATTTTCGTATCTGCCGTTGCCGAACTACGACTAACTAAGTACAAAATATACATAAAACAAGGACATCAAAGCACAGTGATACAAATGAATATAATTATAGTCCACTAAGCACAGACACACGCATACACACACAAACGCACTCGCGCGCGTCCACACACACACACGCACATGATTGTTAGAATATACACGTACATTTGTGTGTCTACGTATAACTAGATATTGTTATTTGATTGATATCGGGTATCTATAAAGACTTGTCTTGAGTCGAGATAATGTCGGAGTGGCTTTAACGTGATGTCTTAGTGGGAGTGAGTTCCACAGTGTGGAACCCGCAAATGACAAAGTAGATTTAAATATATCTATTCGGGGTTTTGGAACAACATAAAGACCCCTCATATTCCCATAGCAGGAGTCTGATTTGTTAAACAGCTCTGTTAGATATTCTGGAGCGCTATGGTTCCACACTTAAACATCAGTACCCCTTTGTTAAATTTAAAGTGATTTTGAAGGGGTAGAAATCCAGCTTTACTGAGTTTTTCCTCGGTCGTCAAGTGCGGGTCGGGAAGAATTAATTTAGCCATTCTCCTATGTAAAGAATTTAGTCTTTTTAAGTGTACATCACTGCAACAATCCCACACTGTCGATGCGTAGTTTATATGTGACATGATGTGTGCATTACTGAACAATTTTCTGGTTTCACTATCTGTGTAATACTTTAATTTCGATAACATAAAGACATTTCTAGAGACCGTTTTACAGACATTGTCAATGTGCATCTGCCACCTCAGCTGATTATCAATTGTGTCCCCCAATAGACGATGTCTGGTTACCTGTTCAAGGATTTCGTTGCCGAGTGATGAATTAAGCTTTAATGGTTTCAACTGATGCTTTTGGCGTGTTGCAATAATCATAGATTTTGTTTTAGTAGGATGCAGAATCATAGCGTAGACTTTACACCATGCTGCTATATCATCGAGACTTTGTTGAAGACCGTTTTCAACTACACTTATGTCTTTATTAGCTGTGTGGATTGAGGTATCATCGGCGAACATATCACATTGTGTTGCTTCGTAGGTGAGACTTAAAGGTAGGTCATTTATATAAATACAGAATAAAAGTGGACCTAAAATTGACCCCTGCGGAACTCCCGAGTTTAACATGTTTAGTAGAAGAGTAGGCTCCATTAGCAATTACTTTCTGTTTCCTGTTTTCGAGGTATGACGTAAACAACGAAACAGCCATGTCGTTTCGAAAATAATGCTTAAGTTTGGAAATCAATATTGTATGGTTGACTAAATCGAAAGCCTTTTTAAAGTCAATATAAATTACACCTGTCAGCTGCGAATTATTCATATTTGAAAGCCATGTGTCTGTTAATCTGCTCAGAGCCGTATGACATGAGTGCCGAGGGCGAAATCCTGACTGAGACGAATGGAGCAACTTTCGTGATTCTAAGTAGTCAGACAGGTGTTTATGTATATGCCATTTGAGGGGCTTGGATAATACCGACAGCAGAGAAATGGGTCTATAATTGTTAAGGTCAGTACGATCTTTTGATTTTGGCAGTGGAACGACTCAGTTTTGCGACTTTAAGGTCTGTAGGGAATACATTTTTTGTAATACATAAGTTGTAAATATAGTTAGGGTCTCAATGATGTATGGTACAGACAACTTTAATATTTGTGGGTTGATATCATCATGGCCGGAGGACTTTTTATTAGCTAGGTCACTAATTAGTTTGCCCACTTCGTGCACAGCAAGTATGGGGATACCAAATGGTGGTGTGCCAGTTGTTTTTCTGTTGCAGAAATTAATTAAGTAATCGGGACATATGTCAGCCTCTGTATCACGACTATGAGTAGTTATCAAATCCGCTACAGACAGAAAATGTTCGTTGAATGTGTCGGCGGAGATATTACTGTGGATGGTTATTGACCTACTGCTATTGCCTCGGATGATCGAATTCAGTACCCGCCACACTGCTGACACATCTTTGTTGTCCTTGACAGTGTTGCGGATAAAGTCCCTCCACGCGGCGCGCACCATTAACCTCACACGGTTTCGCTGCTTTTTAAAATTCATCAAGTTCTTTTCTCTTTTTAGGTCATTTCGCACCACCATGGCATGCATTATTTATTTTGTCAACCAAGGGGGAAGTATCTCACTCTTTACTCTTTTTGTTCTAATCGGCGCATATCTGTCTAATACTCCAAGGAATAGTCTGTACCAAGTGGAGAGCGCAATATCTGGATCATCCGTGCGAAGAACCTCGTCGAAAGGAGTGTTACTAAGATCGTGTAGAAACTCATTACGATTGAAATGCTTAAATGACCTGTAGCTTGTTGTGGTATGACGATGTTTCTTTAATTTGGGGAGTTTTATAGACCAGCAACAAATCACGGGGCAGTGGTCACTAACACTAAGATCTGAGACACTGACATCGGTCACCGCCTGCAGCTTGTTTGTATAGACATGGCCGGTCAATGAGAGAGAGAGAGAGAGAGAGAGAGAGAGAGAGAGAGAGAGAGAGAGAGAGAGAGAGAGAGAGAGAGAGAGAGAGAGAGAGAGAGAGAGAGAATGAATGAATGAAACTTTATTTTCCAAGGATAAAAGAATAGGTGCGCAGACCTGTTTTCATTCTTGTCCTTGCTACACACTACAAAACAAAATAACGTACATAAAATCACTCTCTTACACACACACACACACACACGCGCCGGTGTGCAATTGCCGCGTGCACAGGATTGTGCCAGATTTGCTTGTAGCCTACAGAGAGAGAGAGAGAGAGAGAGAGAGAGAGAGAGAGAGAGAGAGAGAGAGAGAGATTAAGTTTCAACAAATAAAAATTTAAAAAACTGGCCGACAGGTTCATCATTTTTATTTCAAAATTTTATTCCAAACAAAAGTGAGAAGAAAAAAAAAAGAGAGAAGGAAATGAAACATGATTTCATAGCGCAATGTTCAGACTTTCCATCCCATCACAACCATAGATGATCCGTTGTTAAGTGCTGGGTTATTAAAGAAATAGGTTATGGGCGACAATGCATATTAATGAATGAATATTAATTATGTTGATATGAATATGTACAGCACAGTGTGTCATCAGCAAACACTTGTCGGTCACTGCCGAAAATAATTAATAATTAACCCCGGTGTGTCTGCACCCACTGGTACCGCTTACAGTACTGGTGGCTGCATGCACAAGGGCGTTAAAAACGAAGACTTTTATGGATGACTAACGGATCAACTACACGCAGAAATCAGACAAATTAAAAGTTTTGCAGACGTGCAAACTAAATGCAACAAACAAAAGTGAACAAAGCAAACAATATCAATAAGGTACTTAACATAAATACCCAGGGTTGTCTACCTACTGGTATATATTGCTAATGAAGTATAATTAAATTAACCGCAGTGGGCATAACATCTTATGCAAAATGTTATTTATCATATTTGTTGAAGATATCCACACAGAAAAAAAATTCAAATGTTTTGACTGAACTGAAATTTAAAAAAAATTTTGAATCAGTGAGAAATCATAGGTCTAACTTGGCTTTACCCTGACACGAAAATGACATAGAATAATCCTAGTGAAGCGATTTAGATCTCAAACAGAAGCAAAATCGTATCCTACAAACCGTATGTGTGGAAAAACCAAAGGAAACAATTCAATACTGCATGACGAATAACGCCAAACAAGGGAAACAATTTCCAAAACAAGGGAAACAATTCAGAAAAAAGCAGCGGAACAGCAAAAGTGGTTGGTTGCAAATGAACAGCCGACTTTAAAATACCACTGTAGAATGAACACCCAATGACCCCTTTCGCCAGACATACACGAGCAAGCATGAGGTATAGATCCTCATGAGCCCCCGCAGCTGCGGGGGCTCATGAAAATCTATGCCTCTTGCAAAAAAGGGGGAGGGTATTCAGTAAACTGGCACAACGCTTGAGAGAGATTTGTGTGAGCACCACAGACATTGGCAATACACGATCAATCAATCAAACAATCAATCAATCAGATACAGCAACAGCAGAAGGTACAAATCTATACACTATTTGTAACCTACAACTGGTGAAACTATGACTCGTACGTAAAAATCTACCTACACATTGACCCCTTCCGTGCCACTGGACGTGAGTGGATTGCGTTTCTGAAATCTTTGTTAGCTCAACGCCAAAGACCCTCGTACATCCGAGGAGCGTGGATACAAAGTGCCGTCAGCAAGAGGCATAGATCCTCATGAGCCCCCGCGAATGCAGGGGCTCATGAGGATCTATGTCTCTTGCATTTGGGTTTTGCCCACGGTGTTCCCTGGGTTCACCCGCAGCCACAAACAGTGGCTGCATGCACAAGGGGATTTAAATGACCCATATTAAAATGCGCATCATTCAAATGCAACCATCATTCATATTCATGAACCACACGCACCAATCAGAATGTTATTGTTATACTTTCAGAAAATAAATTTTGTTTAAAAAAAAACCCGGATACATAAAAATTTCCATGGTCAAAATCGTGAACACTAATAACATCTGTCACGTTTGCAAAACCTAAATGCCATTTTAAATATGTATGTGAATTGAATTCAGTATTCCCCGTAGCTGCTAAGAAGTGCTCGGTTTAAAAATCTAACTTTCATAACGTGCGGGGCGATTTATGTATTCAGCCATAATTGTTTATGAAAGTTGTTTTATGAAAGAATATAATTAATAATACTGATTCTCCCCACGTAGCTTGCATCGATTATTCAACCTGAATATGGGATCCACTATACCCATTACACATTAGAAACAGACCAAGATATGGCAACTGTGTCGAAGACGGCTTGTGCAAACAGCTTGCAGTCCTATAAACAGTACCAGTGACTGCATGCAAAAGAGGATTCAGTTATTTTCCTTTCTGCTGTTCTTTGAACATTGGGTATTGGAATGATCAGAACATGATCTTAAGTCTCAAAATATCTACAAAAAGTACTGATGTACATCTATGTTCAAAGCAAAGAAATAAATTGTACAGAGCCCACCTAACAAAACAACATCATCATTTACAACAGAAACATGTACACAAAATACAGATAAATGTACACTCGGCAATCATCACACTCCCAAATGTCTACTACATCTCAACAGAAACCAGTATCACAAACACAAAAACAAACACCACAGTGTACAAGCAGAAATCACTAAGCAGCCAGTTTAAATAACATCTCACACTCGACATGTCCTAAGCACGATAGCGCGCATTGTCACTATTGTCAGACAAACATCACTGCAAAGTCACAGAAGACCGATTGCCCATGATAGTTCAAGGGTAGTGCCTGATTAGCTTGGTGCCTGAGGCACCAAGCTAACCAGGCACTACCCTTGAACTATCATGGGCAATCCACCTCCTCCTGTTGGACATGACACCAAAAAATAACAAATTTTCAACCAGCAAAAAAACTAAATTCCTGGGAGTGTGAGGTGGTTGGAGAAAGCAGTAGAAACACAAAACAACAGAAGTGATTATTACAGGGGTAAGTACTTGCATGGTCAGCATTGTTTGATTTGGGGGCAGTGTTCGATTCACACTAAAGCATCACGCAAAGCAATTCTGTACCAAGGTTGGCCGAGTAAACAGCTGATGGACTTGAATGTACAGAGAAAATGAAATATAACTGGACTGTACATCTACGTTTTGTGCGGATATTTGTTCTAAAAGCTGCTCAAGTACGAGTCTCAATAAGAGTCCGCGATATTCACAGACTCGGAGTGGTCCTCAGTAACACGTAATTGTTTAATTTTGTGTCTGTCAAATGGCATTTACACTACAATCTTCGCATCTGTCTCAACAGTAGTGCCAAAATCACAAAATCAGGTGGCGGGGGAGGGGGTGGTGGTGGTGGTTGGGGGGGGGGGGGGGGGGGGGCGTCAACAAATTATGACTCTACCTGGGCTTAACATTATGACGTCCATGTATGTCACCAGTATTATTCTGAGCATCACCAAGCTTGATGAACATCCATTCTCTGAGCTGATGCGCACCTAGCCCTAGATGCGGATGTACGCCTGTCTCATCTTGAAGAGTAAGCTGCTAACATTAGCACTCAGTAAGGTTTTTCTTTTCAGGTGATGTCAAATGTTTCATCATTACCTGAGCTAATAGACAATTATGTGCACAAACAAGTGATGTTAACCTTTTCAGCCCCGAATCCCTACAGCAGGAGATGGCCTGACCATGATAATTCAAGGATAGTGCCAGATTAGCTTGGCGCCTTCAGGCACCAAGCTAATCTGGCACTACCCTTGAATTATCACGGTCAATCGGTCTTCTGCAACTGATACATAGTCGTTAGGCAACACCTCCAAAATTTGAGAAACGGGACCTTGGAGTTAAGAGGGTTAAAATGAGACAATATTTACACAAACTTTGCACAACACTATCAAACTTGGTGGGTCATGATACAGTAAGTTATGTGGAGCGCTGCGAAAAACTGCTAAACATTATGGCTACGGACAAAGCTTGCACAGTGTGCTGGTCTGTGATTTTGGACCTTACAAGAGGCATAGATCATCGTGAGCTCTCATGCGGACCTGTGGCTGTTGACCAGACCAGCACATAAATACAGAGGTGCAAATGCGAGTGAAACTTTCTGGGGGGAGGGAATAAAAAATCATAAAAAATGTATTTAAAAAAAAAAACCAAAAAAAACCAACAACATCTTGTCATAAGGCTTTTCAAACACAAATCATCTTTCCAACTTTGTGTGCGTTGGTCTCTGATTCTAGGCCTTACGACTTTGTAGCAAGGTCGTAGACCGGTGCAGTTTTGTTTCTGAAGTGACACTTATGCAGCATGCACACGTTTTGCAAGAAATGATAGTGGATGATGTTTCATGGAAAAACTAATTTCTTACAGTCATGCTTGCAATCAAATGCTGGTGGTTAAGGGCTGATGACAGTACAAAAATATATCATGAGAGGGTTAACTTCTTTATGAAAATCAAATGTGCTGGTCTGCGATTTTGGACCCTACAGTTTCAAGCCTAAGGTTCAAACTCACAGACCAGAACACACTATGACTTCTAACAAAATGAGATGTTGAGATGGGACTGGCAGGTGAAATTTAAAGATCTCAGTGGAGACAAATCAAGGCAAAGCATTTGGTCAGTAAGCATCTGTGATTGTATGAATACTTCAATTTTTAACACTCACTTAGGGGTTACCCCTAGCCACCATCGGAACAACTACTGCATGACAATATTAACAGCTAACCCTTTCACAGAATTCATGCATATTGTTATTCACAAGGGGAATACCTAAAACGTGATCACTTCAAATATTCAACCCTTGTACATAGTCCACGGATATTCATTTGTCATGTTTCCCTTTCTGGCACTGGACCCACTTCTCCCTCAGAGCTCCTTCACTGTTATATCCCTTCGAGGCACATGCGCAGTTCGTCTGACAATTCCTACAGTAAGGACTAAAGGATTTGAGCAGAGATCTTTTTCTTACCAGGGTCCATCAGTCTGGAATGATCTTCCTAAATCATTGAGACACAGTGAGTCTAGTGCCAGTTTTAAACACAGCCTTAAAACCCATCTTTTCCCATCTTGATTATCAGTGTTCATGTATTTAGTCATTTTCTTTTTTTCTGTGTAATTGTACATGTGGCTTTGGTTTTGTCACCTTTTTATGTAATATTTTTCTTGTTCATATGTACGGCGCCTAGTGCATCTTACCATGAATAGGCGCCTTATAAATCTTCCTTATTATTATTATTATTCACCAGGGAAACAACTCTGAATATTTAAAATTCAATTATTCAACCCTTTTCCAATACTTCATTTTTTTATTTTTTACATTCACCCTTTTAGCCACCGGATCCCTACAGTAGGAGATGGATTGACCATGATAATTCAAGGGTAGTGCCAGATTAGCTTGGCGCCTTCAGGCGCCAAGCTAATCTGGCACTACCCTTGAATTATCATGGTCAATCCATCTCCTGCAACTGGTATAGTCGTTAAGTAGCACTCCCAAAATTTGGGATATGCGCCATCGCTTTATGTGGGTTAGTTATGTTCAACAGTCACAAGTTCGCCCATCATTTGTGAAGTAATTTCGCACAACCCAAAGGTACAACAGCTGTTGTCAGAAAGACTTATGCATACAAATATTACATCACAACTTTTGTCAATTTCAAAGTGACACAGCTTCACAAAGACTATGACACTACATCTAAGCTATTCAACAGTAAACGAAAAGGTCTGATAACACTTGCCTTTAAATCATTCAAACATAAGGCAGAGTGAAATCAATTTAGGAGACATCTATTTATCTACTATGTACCATATGAAGAACTGACCATGATAATTCAAGGATAGCGCCAGATTAGCTTGGTGCCTCAGGTACCAAGCTAATCCACCAATACATTTGAACATCATGACCAATACAAATTCCGCTTTTGTGCTTCAAACTTGAATGGGTTCAATCAAATACACACAGGGCTCAAACTAAACTTTGTCATGTGCACATATTACAAGACTGACTGGTCAACTATGGGTATATCAAACAGAAGAGAGGGAATATTTCTATATTGTACACACTCAAGATAAGGTACTTGGATGACAGTTTGGAAGCCACAGTGTAACAGTCTTACAAACACCCATTCACGTATAAGAATTAACGTCAGTTTAGTTCTTTTGCAACAGTTTGCAGACTTGGACAATTTCTTGATGAGCATGTGTTTTAACACAATAATCAGACTTATCAACAACATCTGACAATTACCCCCCCCCCCCCCTCTCCCCTGACAGAAATGACACTTTCAAAACAAACAATGCATGCATCCTGCAGCATGAATTTTGCAAATTAAGTCTGTTGTTTTTTGGTACACATTTATTTTTTACTGCTCGAACAGCACAACAAAAACCAGCCAGAAACTTTGTCCGAACTGTGCTGAACCCTTTTAGCGCCATGGGCGCTTTTCCTGAATATTGGAAGTGTTAATTAATGGCTATGTACCACTTCAGGCGCCAAGCTAATCTGGCACTACCCTTGAATTATCACGGTCAGTCTCCTGCTGCAGGGTGTTGGTGCTAAAAGGGTTAACTATCACCAAAAAAGAACAAGGTGTCACTGACCACAAACAGCAAACGACAAACACATTCAAATTATCAAAAAATCATGACCAACACAAGTTACAATTACATGTACACAAGATGTAGCATCAACGACAATGGGACAGTTTCTCCGCTGTCAAAGTAACAAGCTAAAGCGTTGTTTCACCACAACAAAAACAAAAACAACAGCAAAGAAATACGACTTCATCTACCTGATGTCAAGAATGGCATTGTGAACATCCGTCCAGAGTTACGAGACTCGTCAGAGATGCAAGAAATACACACACTCACATACCAAAATACAACTTACCAAAGTCAGACTATAATTCCAAGGGGCCAGTTGCATGAGTGTGCTTAGTCCTGCGCCAGCCACTAAGCAAGGTGTTCCGCTATAGCGTCACAACACTCACCCCGGTACAGTGGAGCACCTTGCTTAGTGGCTGGCGCAGGCCTAAGCTCGCTTGTGCAACTGGCCCATCATGGTAAAGCTCAAGTGCATCAGTAATCAACATAAAAACTACAGCGGGACCTGTTTTCAGTAGCCACTCTTGTGAGAGACCACCTGTCATTAAAGACCATGATTGTAGCCACTGAAATGGTCTTTGATTACTCTTGTGAGAGACCACCTGTCACTAAAGACCATGATTGTAGCCACTGAAATGAAGGTCTTTTATAAAAGGTGTCATTTTTTTGCTCTTCAAGGCTTCTCTCGAGACAGCACTTTTTCCCCAAGACCACTTTTTTTTTTTTGCTTGCTGAAGAAGATGATTGCTAAAAACAGATCCCCCTGGTGCACGACAAGTCATTCATGTGTCCGCACTGTCCCCTTGTGCATGTAGTCGCCAGTACAGTTCACTACAGCCATGGCTACATACAGAAAGGGATTGATTTAAATACAACATGCATGCAGTGTAGTTCAAATGATGCTTTAGAAAAGGGCAGGCATCCACACCGACGAAACACCACAGCACACAATCACTCCGTTAATGCACAGCTTTGTTTTGGTATATGCTCCTTGGGAAAACGCGCGCACACAGGCACACGCACAAATATCTCAAACAGAACACCTGAGTATAACTATGCATTACAAATTGGATTCATTCACACCCTAATATTGATTTTTGGAGGTGTCAATAAAGTGTACCAGCTGTGGGAAAGGGATAAACCATGTTCAAGGGTACTGCCATATTAGTTTGACCCCAGCGAAAATTGCCATACTGGTAGTTCAAGGGTAGTGCCAGATTAGCTTGGCGCCTTTAAGCTGCCAAGCTAATCTGACAATACCCTTGAACTACCATGAGCTATCTACCTATCCATCTCCTGCCGTGGTGTGCTAAAGAGGCTGACTGTGTTTACATGTAGCGAGATATTGCCCATCATGTACAGTTTAACAACTGAAACACGACGTGGTACATAAGTAGGTAGGTATTCCACAATATACCATTTCTTACTGTCTGTCACATTGCAGCGTCCCATACATCGCCGTATCTTCCGGATACACCTGTATGTTTGTGATAGGTACTATTAGTATTTATTTAGGAACATACAGCGAACTCCCATGATTACATGAAAACAAACAGTCATGATATGTTCCTGATAAAATTTTCCATCCTTAACCCATAAAGCCCTGAAAGACTACGACAGGATGTGGATCGACATGATATTTCAAGGTTGGCGTCAGAATGGCTTGGCGCCTAGAGGCACCAAGCTATTCTCTGATGCCAACCTTGAAATATGTTTTAATCTGTCTCCAGAATCTGTCTCTGCCTATATCTACAAATATTTGATAATTTCATTCTCAGGGCGTAAGGAGTTAACTTTGTAGAGATTACCATAATTATGTTACAGCTAAATACAGCTGAAAGAAAAAAAAAACAAAAACAAAAAAAAACAAGTATTTCTGTAACTGTTCCAATTAAAGATGACCATTTTGTAAAACCGGTTTGTGGTTGATATGTGCTTTAGTCTGGTAGTGATACAAAGAAAGGTCTAAGTTGCCTGTAAGAAATTGTTTAAAAACAAGTAGATTTATTAACCCATTCAGGCCTCACGCACTACAGAAGGAGATGGGTCGACCATGATAATTCAAGGGCAGTGCCAGATTAGCTTGGCGCCGACAGGCGCCAAACTAATCTGGCACTGCCCTTGAATTATCATGGTCGATCCATCTCCTGCAACTGGTGCATAGTCATTAGATGACGCCTCCAAAATTTGGGAAATACGGCTGCTGGGCTGAACGAGCTAAAAAACAACAACACTAAAATAAACCGGTTTCACAAGTGGTGCTGGAGCACTAGCCAGGAAGAAAACTGCGCTATCAAAGACGGCACAGTTCATTTCCTTCCCAGCATGTACTCTGACCAATCTTTTACCTAATATATTGTACTATTCAATTTCAGCGCTAGCAGTCATTACTTTTCATGGCTTCATTATATGACAGCAAAGTTTTTTGGACAATCATATGCATAATTATTTTGTTCTGTGGTTAGCTCATTCAGCCTGACGCACGTATTTCCCAAATTTTGGAGGCGTCATCCAACGACTTATGCACCTGTTGCAGGAAATGGATCGACCATGAGATATCAAGGGTAGTGCCAGATTAGCTTGGCGCCGACAGGCGCCAAGCTAATCTGGCACTACCCTTGAATTATCATGGTCAACCCATCTCCTGCTGTAGTGCGTCAGGGCTGAATGGGTTAAGATAAATATATGTATTTCACACTTTCACTTTGTTAACATCTCACACACTTTGTGCATGACAAGAAACGGTCATATCCACTCATCAGATACAGTCTTCACACAGGCAAGTGTTAGCACACCGCTTACATTTTTTTCATGTAACGTTATTAATGCCCCTTGTGCTTGCATCCACCCGTACTGTTCACAGTACTGCTGGCTGCGTGCGCAAGGGGGTGAACCATGTGGCCTGTCGGTGGGGATTTTTCTTGCAACGATTCCCGGCGAAATCACAGCGACAAAAATCGATACCAACAGCCAGGGAGTAAATATTATTATCCACGAAATTGCAACAGTCAGTAATGCCGTCTTACGTATATGGTGCTTACTGCTGTGTTAGTCGACTAGATGAACAACGGTTTTTGATACAGTACCGTCCTGTGTTTAACAAAAGAAATGATAAGTTGTGTGCAGGTCTTGGATACTGGACTGTACAGCTGGCTGCCGTTAGATCCAAAATCACAAACCTGCACGATAACCACGAGACGTATCGTTTGTCCAATCACAAAAATCTTCCGCAGACATTTTCTTGTACGCATGCAATACTGTTGTGTGAAGCGGACGCCTGCCACCAGATAGTCCACATGTCGAGGATACTGTCATTCATCAATCTTTGTCTTGTCACCAACTTCAGTACACCAATGTATATCATATACTTGATAACTTGTATATCGTCGTAAATGACAACCGCAAGCAGCTCAGATCCTCTTGAGCCTCCGCAACTCCAGGGGCGCATGAGAATCTGCGCTTCTTGCAAATGGAGGTGTTTTAACTGCATGCTTCATGCGCACAGAAACCACAAGCTTATGAGTGTCACCAACGCTATCATTCCACAATTTATGCACATGTGCAGAAACCAGAAGTTGAGCATTTTACTGTGGGGAAGTCACAACTCTGGAATGAGCTGCTCGAAGACTCAGATAATGTTGTCCTTGGCTCATCCACCATTGCGATTGTCGAGTATTATTCAAGGTTTTACTACACGTATTCACAAGCATCCATCAATGGGTAAAAACACTCAGCAAAAGACATAGATTCACATGAGCCCCCACAATTGCAGGGGCTCATGTGAATCTATGTCTTTTGGTCTGTGGTGTTCAATGATAAACATAAATTTGACATTGGAGAATGCACTTTGTCAAAAATTGATGAATCATTGCAGCGCTGACCAAGATAACAGGCATGAACAACTTTTACACAGTATCTGATGGATAAAAACACATTGCAGCATTCTCCATGAATATTCCTTGCAAATAAATGCACAATTTTTGACGGCAGATGACTTGAGATGTTCACACTTGTTCCCTTGTCATTTTATTATCATTTGTTGCTCCCATGAATATTTCTTGAAGGGAACCATATTTTCCACTGGGACACAACTTGAAATAAGCACATTTGTTCCCCTCTGTCGATTAATATTTGTTTCCATGAATTGTTAAAAAAAACCCACACATTTCTGATGGTAGATGACCTACACACTCCCTCCCTTGCTAATCTGTCATTATTGGTAGTGTCCGTGACTATTTCCTTAATAACAAATGCATGTATTCCTGTGGAGATTTCTACATCCGTTGATCCGCAAATGAACTCTCCATGTTTATTAATTTATTAATTAACTTCTCCTCTTGATTTCCGGAATACGAATGAACATTATCTGATGTGGATGAACTGAGATTTCTGCTCTTGTTTCTTTGTCAACTGATATAAATATAACACAATGGAGGATCTTTCCACCCCTTCGTTACTAGGACACAGCGAACACCACACCACAATGGCAGAGGTCCTCCTCAGCAAATTGCAAAGATCCTCAGCAAACGGCAAGAGCCATAGATCCTCATGAGCGCCTGCAATTGCAGTGGCTCATGAAGATCTATGGCTCTTGGTGGCTACATTTATACTGTGATCCTCAGAAGAGGTTATTCATCGGTCAGTCTCTGATAGCGCAATTCTCCACCATCGGGTTGACAGAAAGCCTCTTTGAGTTTCTCCTTTAGGTGTCGGTAGCAGTTTTAGTCGCGATGATTTCTGTCGGAATCATCGTGATTAAAACCGCTCCCGATACCCAAAGGGTTAACTGACCCATCAATATAGCATCCCACGACAGCTGATTATCAATGCAGCTCCTCCTCACCCTCCTCTCCCGCCCCGTACATGTCCGCGAGGCGCGAGAACTTGGGCCCCCAGTCCGTCAAGTAATCATAGTCCTGACTATTTTCACTGTCACTCGTATTCAGGGAGCTGAGGGACCCGGCGTCGCTGCCCTCTCCCTCAAAGGCAAACTCCATGACAGCATCATGCGGCGGGGCGCTAGGGTCATTGTCTGCGTCCGTCATGCGATCGTTGATGAAATCACCCACGTCCGGCTTGTCGCCAGGAGCATCTGAAACATTAAGAAAGAAGGGATGAAAGTTGGTCCCGCTAGGTTATAGACCCATTTGAACCTGCATGGCATAATGACGGTACATGATCATCTGCATTTCACACATAAAGGGCACTAATGTCTTCCAGTCATGAAAAAAACTAAACCAAAAAAATAAATAAAATAAAATTTTAAAAAAGAATAAAATTAAAAAAAATAAATAAAAAATATAAAAAATAATAATAATTAGGCAGGAACTTGTAACCTTGTAATAGTGTACACTTATCCGGATCGTTAGCCGTGGATTATTTTTACATTTCCCGTAACATGTCCGCTGGTACCAACTTCTTTACTGGGGGGGGGTACATATTCAATTTCCCCACGCCTTGGGAGGCAGGCACGTGTATAACTATTATTTTGGTGGCGCGTGCATGGTTTCTTTCCTCTCCGGTGGTGGGGGCTTGGGGCATTCTCGCAACGTTCTTATTTTATCCCCCAGTGGTTCCACTTTGGGGGGCTTGCACAATTACTTTCCCACGTTTGTTTTATATGTTTGCTCACTGTTGGTGGGGCTTGGGGCATTCCCACACTCTTCCTTTTCCTCCTCATTTCAGGAGGGGGTGTACAATTCCACTTTACTTGTGGCAGGCAATTGCTTTCTTAAACCTTTCTTTTATCGCCCCAGCGCTGGTGGTGCATAAACTTCCAAATACAATGGTGTTTTAGAACCACCTGTGCACTTACGTGACACTGAGCATTTTTGCAATTACAATACAGTATTTTCATTACCTCAAGCAAGGTCATGCCATCCCTGGGGCTATGCAAGGCGTGTACGTTTATTTTCCAGGTCCTTATCACTTCCGGCAGTGACGAGGTACCGGTACATTAAGGTACGGGAATAGCTTGCTGCTGATGAATATTACTTATGTCAACAGAATGTCACTATCACGCTGCCGTCGAGGAGCCAGGTCTTCACCAGCGCAGCAGCGGCCATGACGCTCCCCACCCCGAGGATCTGCCCGTGGTCCTTCAGCAGTTAGAGCCTCCCCATTAGTGTCGCCCAACATCGGTGACGAGGCGCTGCAGGATGTCCTGCACCAACTACACTTCCTGAGGCAGCAGCTTGCCACAGTACAGGCGGCTACCACACCAACCCCTGGTCCTCTGCAGGACCTGCCACCAGCGCCCTCCAAGCCTGTCACTATCAATTCAACCATCGACAACTGCATGGACCCGCCTACCCTCATAGGTGACTTTACTAGCTGGGGGCTGCCAATCGACCTGCATGTGTCCGACAAACTCCAAGCGCAGATCCTCCAGCATAAATATATCAACTTTATCATTCTCCTTCCCAACGCGAACAGTCTCCAACCGAGGACCATGATGCCACAGCCAAAAATACGCCAAGACCAAAATCGATTTCTTGGGAGCAGTGGCTGGCTTCCTGGAACATTTTCCAGGCAATTTCATGCCATGACTTGCCAGGCCTGTCCCTACTGATGGCGAAACACTTCAGCATTGTTATAAATTTGTTCAGTAAGCACAAAGCGTGGCGTTTTTATGACACAAATTTCCGCACGCTTGTTGCCAAAGGAATGGTAAAATGGGGAGACAACCAGGCAGAGCTCCTAGACGAGGCGCTCTGCCTGGCTGACCCCAGTGTTATCTCCGACCCTCTCCGCCTCCACATCCCCTGCACCAAACTCAGCACTTTCAGCTCCTCCGTCTACGGTCCATCCACCTGGAACACTCTCCCACTCTCTATCCGTCAGAAACACTCCCTCTCCTTCTTCCAGTCCGCCCTCAAAACTCACCTCTTTCAACAGTTCTAGCACCCCAAAGTAGTAGAGAAATACTTAGCTAAAGAAACCGAGGTGGGACGCATTGCTGGCCCATTTAACCAGATTCCTTTTGCCTCATATCAAATTTCCCCTTTACGAGTGGTCCCCAAAAAGTCTCCTGGGGCATACAGGATTATGCACCATCTGTCCTACCCTGAAGGTGCATGACGGCATTCCACGCGCATTGTCAGCAGTCGAATATGCTAGTAAATATGCTAGTGTTGACGATGCTGTGTGCCTGGGGGCCAGCCAGGGCATCAGTGGCCACATGGCCAAGACTGATATCAACAAGGCTTTTCACCTTATTCCACTTGAACCAGAACAATATCACCTGTTCTGAATGGAATGGGCAATTCTACTACGATAGGTGCCTGCAGATGGGCTGTTCTTCTGCCTGCCAGATTTTCGAGGAGTTTTCCTCAGCACTCCAGTAGATAGCACTACACAAATGTGGCATCCACCACATCACCCACTATCTAGATGATTTCTTCTTCGTCAATGGGTCACAGGCCACGTGCCAAAAGGATTTGAGCAAATTTCTAACCTTGTGTCGCCAGATAGGAGTGCCCATCGCCCCAGACAAAACAGTACAGCCCAGCCCTTCTGTTACTTTTCTGGGTTTTGAGATAGACGCTACAGTTTCGGAAGTGCGCCTCCCCCCGGGGAAACTCGCTGACTGCCAGACTCAGATTCAAAGCATGCTAGCCAAACAGGCCACAACCCTCCGAGACCTGCAGTCCATACTCGGACTCATTAACTTTGTGTGTGCAGTGGTCATACCGGGCCAGGCCTTTTTTATGCCGTTTGTACAACACGATTGGTAGGCGCAAACCACACCATCGCATACTGTTAGAACCTGAAATGCGCGAAGACCTACAAGTCTGTTTGGAATTCTTGCAGCATTTTAATGATAGGAGTTTTTTTTTCTCAGAAATGTTCCTCAGTCCTGATGTCCTACACTTGTACACTGATGCTGCCGTGGAAGCGGGTATGGCACCATTTTCAAAACACACTGGTTTTATGACACTTTTACAGGCTGGTGGTCAAGCCAAAACATCACGTTACTGGAGTTAGTTCCAATTGCATTAGCAGTTGATGTCTGGGCCAATGAGATGGGTAACTAAAGCGTAATTTTTTACACGAATAACCTTGCCCTAGTCTCGGTCATCAACAAGCTGTCATCGCTCAAACCCCTCGTCATGGTCCTTGTTCATCGTCTTGTACGCTCTTGTTTAACATTTAATATCCTTTTTCAAGCTGCTCGTATCCCAGTTTTCAAAACACTTGTGCTGACACTCTTTCACGCTTTCTGGTTGACAACTTCTGCGGCCGGACACAGACATCCTGCCCACAGCCTCGCCCACACTGCCCGACTCGCTAACCTCATTACGTCTGCACGCCAACTCCTGAATACCTCGCTTACTCCGTCAACACGCACCTTGTACAACAGGGCTTGGTCACTTTTTCACATATTTTCAATAGACCATGCATTGCCCAAGGAAATGCCAGTTTCCCCACAGATAACTACATTGTTTATAACCTACCTCTTTCAAGCTGGTTTTGCACCCTCATCGATTACATCATTCGTTTCAGCAATTGAAGTCGTTCACAAATTGCAGAATTTTACAGACCCAACTAATGCTTTCCTGGTTAAAAAAGCCTTAGCAGCTGTCCGGAAAGGCAGACATCCTGGCCCCAAGCGCCTCCCTATTACCGAAAACATTTTGGAACGAATGGTCCAACGGGTACATGTGGCAGTGTCTAGCCCCTACCGTCATGTGCTGTTTAAAGGTATGTTCCTCTTGGCTTTTCATGCTTTTCTGGCATTGGGGAAATGATACATTCTGCACATACGATCCAGCTGGAACACATCTGCCTCCAGCCTGCTGCTGTAACCATCAATTTTCATTCCTTTAACCCATATCATACTGAGGCTAAAAGCTTCAAATTTTTACTCTGCCATACGCAAGCTACATTATAGTACTTACAGATAAGGATATAGACCAATGGCTTTAGTTCAAGGGTGGTGCCAGAATAACTTGGCGCCTAGAGGTGCCAAGCAATTCTGGCACTACCCTTGAACTATTTTAGTCCAACTTATTTCACACACTGGTGTATTCCGAATGATAAGGGTTAAACATTCTGACGGGCAGGTAGAAGTACTTCAATTCCCAGGTAGACCAGAATCAACGCACTACGTTCCTTTCTAGCCATCAAAGGTAGCAAGCATGGGCCACTGTTCGTGGCAGATGGCAAGCCCGTTTTATGTCACAAATTTCTGGCAGTAATGAAATCCACTATGCAAGCCACAGGCATCTCGCCCGAGGGATTCAACTCTCATAGTTTCCGAATAGGGGCGGCCACCACAAGTGGGCAAAAAGGGGCATCCGACGCCCAGATCCATACTTTGGGCCGATGGAAGTCCAATGAGTTCAAATTGTATATTCATTCTCCAAATCCCCTCACTACCTGAAAGATGGGTTAAAAAGTACCATATTTTCTGGTGGGCAATGCACGGTCTACCTGTGAGGTCATCTATCCTTGCTGGCAGGCAGGGTAATTGAACTAGGAGGGCAACCCCTCCTATTACTTCATTGATACACAACAGTAACTGGGCAAGGCGCACCAGTTGCTTTTGTCAATATGTCAATATACATAGCCTCTGGGGATAACCCTGGTTGAATGCTCAGAACACCGGGAGGGAGGTGAACCTTACCTGTGTACCCGTGTATTTCTTGGCCCTAGTCAGCTCTATAGCCATTGGCATGCGGTGCGAGATGCTGCTTATTGCAGGACAGGAAGGTGAAATCTGCATGATGGATAAACTGGGCCCACCCATTTCCATAAAGTATTTTGATCTCGGGCCTGCACAAGGTCCAGCAAGAAGGTGAATCCTGTCTGGCTTGCTCACAGTTTTAAGTAATAATTAATAATTACGGTATTTATAATGCGCTTATCTTATAATAATTATAACTCTAACTTCTAAGCGCGCACTCACAACTCGCGCACACATGTGCACGCTTTTGACAATGACTCACGTACCACAAATACATTACGACAGTCAGCTTGGGGTGGGGAGTGTGGTGATGTTATAGTGCTAGAACTGTTGAAAGAGGTGAGTTTTGAGGGCGGACTGGAAGGAGGAGAGAGAGTGTTTCTGACGGATAGAGAGTGGGAGAGTGTTCCAGGTGGATGGACCGTAGACGGAGAAGGAGCTGAAAGTGCTGAGTTTAGTGCAGGGGATGTGGAGGCGGAGAGGGTCGGAGGCGGAGCGGAGAGAGCGGGAAGGAGTGTAGGGGTGAAGTAAGTTGGAGAGATAGGCAGGAGCGTTGTTGTTAAGGGATTTGTAGCAGAGAGACAGAATCTTGTATTGGATGCATTGGGGGATGGGGAGCCAGTGAAGGTGTTTGAGCACGGGAGTGATGTGGTCGGATTTCTTCTTTCTGAGGACGAGGCGGGCAGATTAAGTGCCAGATTAGCTTGGCGCCTGATGGCGCCAAGTTAATCTGGCACTACCCTTAAATTACCTCTGGATAGAGGTAGCACCTTTGCTGTTCGGCAGCTGCATCCTACATTGGACGGACGGGCATCACTGGTCCTCATCCATCTCCTTAATCTCTCACGTGCTGGCTCCAAGCGCCACACCCTGGCAAACCACCTCAGCTGGTGGGCTAAACCACGTGAGGGGGTGGTGTTCACATTGCACCACTAGGCGGATGAGCTGTTTCTGACAGCCAACGGCTAGAGGACGGAGGAGATCAGGTTAGATCCAACGGCCAAATGTGGGGGAGTAAACCCTTCAAATCAGGAGTGGAGCCCCGAAGGCAGACAGCTGCCTGTATTCACGCACTGTTCTGGCAGCTCCTGCAGCCAAACTGGTGCCAAACGTACTGCTTTGCATTCCTTTGGATACATCAGCGAGGCCGAGAGGGGGATCTTGACGACTGGGCATCCCAGGATCTCCATACACTTCGCCCAGGCTTGCGCCCTGGAGAGGTCACTCCAGTGACTGACCCAGCAAGCGCATATACTTCATTGTCTTCCGAGACAGGATGCCAAAAAAAAAAACAAAAAAAAAACCCCTTAAATTATGATTGATAAATCTCCTCCATCTGGTACAGTTGTTCTGTGAAACCTCCAACATTTGTTAAGTGTGACCTTGGGGTTACATGGGTTAATGATTCAAAACAATGCGGCACGTCTCATCTTGAAGAAACGAAAGAGAGACCATGTTATGCCTCTACTGAAGCAGCTGCACTGGCTGCCTGTAAAATTCCGCTGCCAGTATAAAATTGGAATTTTCGCCTATCGGCATTTTGACGGATCTCTCCCGCCGTACCTTTCTGCCAAGCTGTCTGTTTATCAGCCATCACGCACCCTCCGTTCCTCCAGCGTAAAACTTTTAAAATCCCGAAGCTTAACATGAAACTGTCAGGGAGCGTTCTTTCACCTTATTAGCCACAAGTGTGTGGAACTCGCTGCCAACTGAAATGCGGAATCTGCCCACATTGTCACAGTTCAAAGCTCACATAAAGACTTTTCTTTTCTGTCAGGCATTTAACACTTAGCTCATCTTTAGCTAACTGTTGACTGCCTTTTATTCTGATCCTAGAGGAAGTGAATGAAAGGTGCTGGGAAGAGATGGGGTGGTTTAAAGTAGTGTATAATCGTGCCTGTGTCTGAGAGAGAGGGGGCGTGCTATTGTGCATGCACAGTGAGTCCAGTGTTGTCCGGGAGAACAGCACTATACAAGAACTATGTATTATTATTATAAAAGTCTGAAACATGCCCAACATACTATGAATTCTACCCTACATGATCCCAACTCTCCTAACATCGACGACTGTCCACAAAACCTATGTTTTTCTCTGAGGAAATAAATACATCGCTGTGAATGTCCAAATTATTTTTCTTGCTTCTTTTTATACACTATGGGAAAAGGTGTGTTGGCTCTGTTTTCAGTTCAGTCTGCCCAGGAAAAATTTGTAGTTTAGTCGGTGCACTACCCATTTTAGAAACAAATTTAGTTTGTATGTCTGTTATTTGTACTTTGTTTACCAAACAATGTCAAAGCACGTACTGCGATTAGGCCTCTCCCTGTATCGCGGAGCCTCGATGGCGTTCAAAGGGTCAAGGTCAGACTTCTGTAGGCGGGAAATATCGTACGCATCCTGGTCCTCTTCCCCTGAAACATTTAAAAAACAAATACATGAAAAATCTAAGCCACTGAAGAAGACTAATAATAAATAGGCAGGTAAAGTGTACAGTTATTCTGTATCTGAACTGATTATCTACACAGTAAAATAACAAAACTGCACTGGCACACTTGTACAGGAGACACTGGTTTCTCGTGACGAGACTGGCTCATGCTGTCCGAAATGATGCTGTCATTTGGGTATAGTCTACACACCTGCTCCCTCCTCGTCGTAGTTGATGACGTTTTCGCGAATGTCATCCTCAGGGTCCACTTCCAGAATGTACTTATCGCCGTCTGTGTCACGCCGCCGGAACTTCACCAACATAAACACACCCAGCAGCAACACTGCAACGACAACCACAACCACTACAGAGCACTTGAAAATAGTCCAGCGCATGTCAACCACAAAATAAACTTAACTCATTCAGCCCGACGGCCGTATTTCCCAAATTTTGGAGGTGTCATCTAATGACTAAGCACCACTTGCAGGAGATGGATCGACCATGATAATTCAAGGGCAGTGCCAGATTATCTTGGCGCCGTCAGGCGCCAAGCTAATCTGGCACTGCCCTTGAATTATCATGGTTCACCCATTTCCTTGTGTCGGGTGTCAGGGCTGAATGGGTTAACAATGCTGCAGTGTGCACGTTAACTCATTACATCCTGAGGCTATTTTATTTTTAATTTGCTGATTTTCCTATGATGGCTACATTAAAGATTAGGAGATAAATGAACCATTTTAGTTCAAGGGTGGTGCCAGAATAGCTTGGCGCCTCAGGCACCAAGCTATTCTGGTACCACCCTCGAACTATCATAGACGCATTAATTCCAAGCAGTTGTGTACACATCAGAATGAAAAGGGTTAAACCTTGGCTATCAATAGCACTTTTAGTCACGATGATCCCCGCAGGAATCATCGAAACAAAAACTGCTGCAGACAGTAAAAGGGTTAAAATGAAAATGGGGGAAAAAAATTACAGACTCACATAGAACAACAAAGGCACTGATAACGATGGCCACAATGCTGGGGGTGGTGACGGAGGAGGTCAGTGCTCGTGTTGGCTCGCCACAATAATCCCCAACCTTGTTCGGGGGGCACGTGCACATGACCTGCCCCCCGCTGATGCGACACGTCACGTTGTTGAAACACGGGTTGGGGATGCAGTCTGAGATGCAGATTTTGTTGATTTCGTGGTAGCCTGGCTCACATCTGATGAAGATATGTTTTGGGTGTCAATTGAGGTTCAACACCTTCACTGGCAAGAAAGGCGAACAAGATGCCATCTACAAGAGACAGATCCTCTAAGCCCCCACATTTGCAGGGGCTCATAAGGATCTACGCCTCTTGCTGACACCACTTTGAATTCATGTTCTTTTGGACGGACAGGGGCTCTTTGGAATTGGAATTAACGAAAAACTCGCAGAAACAAGACAGTCAACTCATCTAACACCATGGCTGCATTTCCAACATTTTTGAAGGTGTGATCCTAACTAACTTAGTCATCTTAGTGTTCTTATATGCCTGTGAGTCATGGACCCTCACAGCAGACCTCGAAAGGAGGATACAAGCCACTGAACTGAGGCGTTTTTGAAGGCTGCTACTTGGCATTTCGTACAGAGATCACATCACGAACAAGGAAGTGGGAAGCAGAATCAGGCAAGCCATCAGGACCCTATGAAGACCTATTAGCCATTGTGAAAAAATGCAAACTGAAGTGGTATGGGCATGTCACGTGATCAGCAGGGCTTGCCAAGACAATCCTGCAAGGCAATGTGCGAAGGAGAGGAAGACAGAGAAAAAGATGGGAGGACAATATCTCAGAGTGGACAGGACTGAAGCTGAGCGACGCACTAAGAATGGCAGAGAACAGAGTGGAATGGAGGGAGCTGGTTGCCAAGTCATCAGTGGTGCCCCAACGGTCGGCAAGACGACGGGATAGATAGACAGAGATAGAGATCTAACTGACGACTATGTACCAGCTGCAGGAGATGGATCGACCATGATAATTCCAGACCTGTTTACCCCCTGGGTGCAGTCAGTGTACTTTCAACTGACTAATTGTGTACTTTGGACCTCACATGTGTATTTATTCACAAGCCAGTGAGTTGTCAGTTTCTCCAAAATGTGTATTTTTGTGTAAAAACGTGTACAAGTATGTGTACCCCAAAGCAAAATTGTGTACTTTAATACGCCAAATGTGTATGGTAAACAGGTCTGTAATTCAAGGATAGAGCCAGATTAGCTTGGCGCCAACAGGCGCCAAGCTAATCTGGCACTACCCTTGAATTATCATGGTCGATCCATCTCCTGATGTAGGGTGTTGGGGCTAAATGGATCAACTTATTCACAAATATTTGCGGGTCTGTGATTTTGTATCTTGCCAATTAGAGATTAGTGGTGGGTGGAAAACAGAATTTACCTGCATTCATGATGTTCCCACATGGGGAAACAAACGCGTCCAGCAGGACACGGCAATTTAGGCGGGCAGTCGTCACGCACACATCCTTCCTCCACATTAGGATTCTCTTTCAACTCCGCCACAGCGTAGGGGTCCGAGTTCTCGCTGAAGTCCATGGGGAACCAGCCGTTGTTCAGTCGAATGTCATCCACGCATGCTGAAAGATATGTCGGAAATAAAAAATATCAAATAGCACATCATATCATACCTACGGGACCTAATAAACACCTAAGTCCACTGCAGAACACTCAAAGACTGTGAATGAATGAATGAAAGAAAGTTAATTTTTAAGCAGACTGAGATAAAAGCAGGCATGGGAATTAGAAAAGTGAAAAAAGTCTGAAACTAGGGGGGTCCGGGGGCATGCCCCCCTGGGAAATTTTAAAATCTAGGAAGCGAGCATGAAAAGAGTACATTCAGTGTTGTATTGCCCGCTTGCATGGCAAAGTAACGACTGTGTTACAGCCACAATAGGTGACGTGTAACTCTAGCGGGCGGCATATCACTTGAACGAATGCCTCGCAGTGTGAAATGACCGGTGCTCAGTTCCTTTTTGCACCCCAATTTTTTTTTTTGGCGGACAATTTTTTTTGTTTTGCGGCTGAGCAATATCATTTTGGCGGCAATTTGCCTTTAGGCGGACAATTCCCATGCCTGTAAAAGCCTTTGGAATCACCCTTGAAATGTCATGGTAACTCTGTCTCTTGAATTGATAGTAAGTAGTCTACAGAACACAATACCCAAGGGTACATGCATTACAAAAAAAAAAAAACCAAAAACTCACTCTGTGTCAAGTCCCGTGTCAGAACGTAAATATCCTGCGAGTATGATATACTGGCACCCGCAAATATAAAACGCTGAATCACCAAGTTGACCTTCCCCCCAGGGTTGCCACGTGAGAAATTGTAGTTGCGACCTTCACCCCCGTCCAACATCAAGGTCATCTGCTGTAGATATCTCCTGACGTTGACGGTGTGCCACTGGCCGTTGCTGACCGCCGCCTGAGAGAGCTCCAGTTGCTGCTCGCCATCGCCAAGGTTATAAAGGACACGTATGCGACCTTCATTGATCTGTAACATTCACGTTTCAATAATACAGTAGGCAGCAAAAAGCCAAGACGCACCTTACGCTGCCTTGCCAGGCGCTACGATGACATTCCTGAAACCATCACACTCACTGCTGATAACCCTGACATAAATGCTGAAGCACACTGACTTAATAAAGCAGACAAGAGGCATAGATCCTCATGAGCCCCTACACCTGCAGGGGCTCATGAGGATCTATGCCTCTTGTAGTTAAGTGGCATTTTCTGTGCATCAGCAAAAGCTGAAAACATGTCAAGCAAGTAGGACAATCACCTCCTCAGTTTGTATCATATCCATCCAACCATTTCAAAATATCACCTACAAACAAGTCCAGATGACATACAAACAGTGGACTGACAAATGACTTAAACACACGTATGGTCTACATCCACGATAAGGCAATGTCTGATGGCACCGCCTTACAGTGGATCCTGACCGAGTCAATATAAAATGTCCTGGGAATTGCGACGTACCTCTAGCGTGATGGTCTGTGTGTTGTCCGTGCTGGCTGCAGTGAAGAGAACGCCGTTCAAGTCACGCGTCCTGAGCCTCATCTGAATCTCCAGCTCTTCTGGCGTGACTCGCGTTGAGAAAAACTCACGATGAAGTGTCCATCGCAGGTAACTCTCTGATTTCAGGTTACGAATTGTTGTCGCTGAAAAAAAGTATGACAGCTGTAAATGTGGTTGGTATATGCAAGAGGTATACTGGTAGATTCTCACAAGCTCCTGTCTCGGCGTCTTTCTCTCTCAAATCTCTGTTTAACCCATTTAGCCCCGATGCACTGCAGAAGATGGATAGACCATAATAATTCAAGGGTAGTGCCAAATTAGCTTGGCACCTGAAGGCGCCAAGCTAATCTGGCGCGACCCTTGAATTATCATGGTTGATCCATCTCCTGCAACTGGTACATAGTTGCTAGGTGACGCCCCTCTAAAATTTGCGAAATGCAGCTTTGGGATTGAATGGGTTAACAGCATGGGCTTGCTTCCTTTTGTTTAACCCTCTGGCCGTCAGCACTTTTTTGTACCCTGTGCCCTTGTGGAGAAGCAGAGCAGACCACAGAGCACATCCTCCAGGACTGTGGGAACCACCAGCTGCTGAGGGAGGAGATATGGCCGAAGCCCGCCACTCTACAAGAGAAACTGTACGGGCCTGTGGAGGCGCTACAGAAGACCACAGATTTTATTTTGAGAGCCAAACTCCAAGTGTGACGGCGTTCGAAAAGAAGAAGAAGAAGCACTTTTTGTCGCAATTCCTGCAGGAATCATCATGACAAAGACAGAGCGACACTTGACAGCCACAGGGTTATTTTGAGTTTATGAACGACAAAATGTCAAAAATAGTATGTGAACAAAAGTTTTCCTGTTCACGGTTTTCACCACCACCATTTTTTTCCCCCACGGTATATTGCAAGATAAAGAAAACAGCTTACGAGTGAGACACTTATCCCCACGCCATCCTGGGTTGCAGACACAGTGATATTCGTTCAGGTCCCAGCGGGCGGTACATGTCCCATTTACGCCACAACGTGCATAACGGCCAAAGTCTCCCTGGCCACACAGTTTGTCCTCTCGAGGACAGCCGTTAAACCCGGAGTTGAAGTCAGCAGTGCTCTTGTAGTAGAGATCATACAGCTGGAAAATACAGGTACTCTTGTAGTAGAGATCATACAGCTGGAAAATACAGGTACTATTATAAAACCTTAGCACACGTGTTTTAAGTATGGCTAAAAATTTGTAAGAAAAAGCAATTTTTAGCCCCAAGGTCCCATTTCTCAAATGTTGGAGGTGTTGCCTAATGACTATGTACCAGTTGCAGGAGGTGGATTGACCATGATAATTCAAGGGTAGTGCCAGATTAGCCTGGCGCCTTCTGGCGCCAAGCTAATCTGGCACTACCCTTGAATTATCATGGTCAATCCATCTCCTGCTGTAGGGACTCAGAGCTAAATGGGTTAAGCAAGGTTTAACTTTTGGCCATCGGTCGTGCTGTTTGTCGCAGATTCCTGCAGGAATCATTGTGACAGATAGTGCTACCAACAGTTAAAGGGTTGACCCATTTAGTCCCAACACACTACAGTAGGAGATGGATCGACCATGATAATAATAATAGTTCAAGGGTAGTGCCAGATTAGCGTGGCGCCACAAGCTAATCTGGCACAACCCTTGAATTATCATGGTCGATCCATCTTTTGCAACCGTTGCAGTCATCAGGTGACACATCCAAAATTTGGGAAATGCGGGTTTGGGGTTAAGCAACATCTCTTTCAGCTTCCCCCTAGGGACCAGAAGAGAGAGTTTTACAATGAAAGTCTAAGACAAACTATTTTCACTATTACAGCCAAGTTTACACAAACAGAATGGCTACCTATCAGTAGCAGGAGATGTTTCAGTGCCGGATCAATCAGTTTTTAAGGGGGGGGGGTGCTGAACGACAATATAAAAACTGTATACTGTTCAGGAGCGAATGGTGCATGCTTTCAGGGTCCGAGAGGGGGGGAGGGGGGGGGGGGGGGGGGGAGGGGGGGGAAGGGGGAGGGGGGTGTGTGCTTCCAGGGTCCGAAGATACCTAAAACCGGGGACGGGGGAGGGGGTGCTGCAATATCATTAAACTGACCCTCTCCTTCTCGGACCATGTTATGGCCTGATAGTAAATGATTTGTTTGTTTTCTTAAGCTGAGTAGGGGTGCTGTAGTAATAAAGCACCCCCCCCCCCCCCCCCCCCCCCCCCCCCCGGATCTGGATCTGGCCCTGTGGTTCAAACTGACACGGTGTCGAGTATTCCTGGAACTACATTGAACCTTTCATTGTCAATCTCCATGGGGAGTGTGAAAAATTGGAAAAAATGAAAACGGTCCATGGACTAACTACCCACACCCAGCAAGAGACATAAATTCTCATGAGCCCCTGCTTCAGCAGGGGCTCAGGAGAATTTATGCCTCTTGCAGACGGAACAGGCTGGCTGAAGGGCTGTGTTCTGTCTGAACCAAAAAGCCGACCTTCAGTTTTCTGGGAGTATGAAAAAGCTCAATCTGTCTCCAGGCTAGAAGACCGTCACCCTTGAAACTCTGTCTCAATGCTGTCCGTAAATGAGAAATGTATTTTTCATTAAAATGTATTTTTTTGAAAAATACTTACCGATGGTATTACTTAAAGGAAATGGTTTCTTAGCTAGTCTAATTTTAGCCCAAAATTGTTGTGTACGAGTATGGTCATGATGGCAGGTGAGGGGCGCCATAGCCTAGACGGAAACCCGGGTAGCCTCCCTTCCGGTTCAACCACGCATGCGCCACACCACTCATACGCCAGTCAGTTTTCTTAGCGAACCAGCGGCAAGCGGGGCAGGTGGGAGGGACCTTCGAGTAATACCATCGGTAAGTATTTTTCAAAAAAATACATTTTAATGAAAAATACATTTGTTTTCTCAAAACACATTACCGATGGTATTACTTAAAGGAAGAATCCCGAGGAGGAGGCGGGTGCCGCTATAGCGACCCCATCCCCTGCCATCCTGGCCGCTCGAGTCGGCCACCCTCCCGCAACCTCCCTCTAATTTTAGCAAAGATACTTACGGCGCCTAGGGCGCCGGGAGGGAGTGTTGCGCCGCCACGATGTCCCCCACCAGCGATAGGTTCTGGCGCTGGCTGGAGAGGTCCCTCAGGTAGAAGCGTGCGAAGGTGGTCTCCGCTCGCCAGCCCACGGCCGCCATAATGTCTTTGACCGCACAGTTCCGGTCGAATGCTAGGCTGGTGGCCATGGCTCTGATCTCGTGTGCCCTGATGCTCATGCGTTTGGCTGTATCTGGGGCAAGCTCCTGGTAGGCTGATCGTATCACCCACCGGAGCCAAGAGGATATCGTTTGGGCCGAGATGTCGTTTCTACCTGGGGACAGAGGAAGGAAAAGGCGGGTGCGTTCCCTGCGTATCGGCTTGGTCCGGCGCAGGTACACACGTAAGGCTCGCACCGGGTCCTGTTGTCTGGACTCCCGAGTGGAGCTTGGGTCTCGTAATGGTTGAATGGTGACCAGTTGAGGGGCCGTCAAAGGCGATCTGGTCTTGGCTAGGAAGGCCGGGTCAGGAAGCAGCTGAACCGAGCCATCAGCCCGAAACTGTAAGCAGGCGGGGCGTGCTGAAAGTGCGTGCAGTTCGCTGACTCTGGAGGCTGACGCGAGGGCCAAAAGGAAGCAGGTCTTCCGAGTCACGTCCGGCAACCGCGCCAACTGGATCGGTTCGAAACGGGGCGAGTTGAGCCAAGTGAGTACCCAGGACAGGTCCCATCGTGGCACCAGGGATCGGCGGGCAGGGCGTTGTAGACCGAAGTGGGCCATCAGGTCGGCTAGGTCTTTGCAGGAACCCGGGTCGGGCAGTCCCAAGTGTCTGTACGTGTCGGCAATCATGGCCAGGTAGCCCCGGATGGTGATCGGTGCTAACTGCTGGTCGCTGAAAAGCCAGATGAAGAAATCCGCCAACTGGGGAGTTGTCAAGCCGATGGGGTGAAGGTGTCTGTCGTCACACCAGGCGCAGAGGACTCTCCACTTGCCTTCGTAGACTCGTCTGGTCGAGGCTCGACGAGCTGTAGCGATCGCGTCCACTGCCGCACCTGAGAAGCCTCTAGCTGCGAGGGCTTGCCGGACAACCTCCAGGCGTGGAGGAGGAGACGCTCGGGGCACGGGTGGAACAGCTGCTGCCGTGGTTGCTTGAGCATTGTCCGCGGTGTGGGGAGCGGTAGCGGGGGAGCCGTGGCAAGGTTCAGGAGGTCGGTTGTCCATGACTTGGTCCAGCAAAATGGCGCCACCAGGAACAGGATCGTGTTGCACCCTCTGAGCTTGAGTAGGACCTTGGGGACTAGTACGGTGGGCGGGTAGGCGTAGGCGACCAGGCCGTCCCAAGAGATGGATAGAGCGTCGACTGCCCAGGCCAGAGGGTCTGGAATGGGTGAAACGAAGAGGGGAAGCTGTCGATTCCACCTCGTGGCGAAGAGGTCGATCATGGGAGCCTCCCAGGTGACGGCGATCAGTCGAAAGATGTCGGGTCGCAGCGCCCACTCTGTATGGAGCAGTTGACCACGTCGGGAGAGGGAGTCGGCCAGCACATTCAGATGACCCGGAATGTGACGTGCGCGAAGAGAGATGTCCCGATCCTCGCACCAGCGGAGCACCTGGTAGAGTAGTATGCAAAGGGATGGAGAGCGGGTCCCGCCTTGCTTCTGGATGTACGAGACGACCGTGGAGTTGTCCGAGAGAACCAACAGTTCCTGATGTCGGATGCGGTGCTCCCAGGCCAGGAGAGCTTGCCATACTGCCTTCAGTTCTAACCAGTTGATGTGTTTGGACAGCGATTCCAGAGGCCACAGGCCGGAGGCAGTCTCGAACGACGGAAGGAGGTGAGCTCCCCAACCTGCGAGGCTTGCGTCGACGCAGAGCGAGAGAGTGGGCGGCAGTGAGGACAGCGGCACTCCCGTCGCGAGCCAGGAAGGATCCGCCCAGCGCAGCAGGTGGGGACGGAGCATGGCAGGTACTGGAATCGGGGCCTCGAGGTCGGACGACGACGGTCGCCAGTGAAGGAGGAGATGCAGTTGCAGAGGGCGGGAGTAGAGACGTCCTAGCGGTAGCAGGTCCGCAGCAGCGCTGATCAGACCTAACAGCTGAAGCCACTGCCTGGCTGGAAGCGTCGTCAACTGGGACACCTGCCGAGCTAGAGTCGCCAACTTCTGGATGCGCTTCTCCGGCAGTCTGACGGTATTGTGGTCGGTGAGGAATTCCATACCGAGGTGAATAAAATGGCGTGCGGGAATGAGGTCGGACTTGCCAAGGTTGACCAGGAAGCCCAGGTTCTCGAGAAGTTGAAGCAGAGCATCTCGGTCTTCCCTCAGGGAGCGCTCGTCCTGGTTCCTCAAAAGTAGGTCGTCCAAGTAGTTCGACGTAGGGCTCGTGGAACTTCGACGGGCTCTGGCTACCACTGCGTCCATGAGGCGAGTGAAGACCCAGGGGCTGAGGTTGAGGCCGAAGGGGAGCGCGCGGAACTGATAGACGACCCCCTCGAAGGCAAAGCGTAGGTAACGTCTGGAAGCAGGATGCATGGGTACGTGCAGGTAAGCATCTGAGAGGTCCAGGCTGACCGCAAAGTCCATCGGCTGTACCGCTGAGCGAAGGGCCCGCGCAGTCTCCATGCGGAAGGCCGGAGCGACGATGAACTTGTTCAGCGCCGAGAGGTCTATGACGGGGCGCCACTTCCCGCCCGGCTTGGGGACCACAAAGAGCCGACTGTAGAAGGCTGGGGAGTCGTGCCGGACCACCACCTCCGTGGCGGACTTCTGAAGCAGGGAGGAAACTTCGCCGCGGAGAGCTTCGGCTCTGAGCTGGTCTGAAGGAACTGTAGTCCACACCGGGCTCCGGCGCACGGGAGGTGGGGACCGGAAGGAGATCAGTAGTCCCTGAGTAATGGTAGAGAGAATCCACGGGTCGTCCGGAAACAGCGAGCGCCAGGCTTCGCTGTGAAGCGCCAGCCTCCCGCCGACCGGAACTCCGGACGAGGTCGGCGGGGGCCGGAGGGGGAGAAAGTCAGTGCGCCCGGCCCCGCCCGGGGCGCCGGGCAGGTCTGGGCCAGGTGCGGGCAGGGAGGGATGGGGGAGGCTCGGTACTGGGGAAAGGGCGGGCGCGAGGAAAGGCTGGAGCTCTGGGGGGTAGGCGACCACCTCTGGTGAACGGGCGGGCGGTGGGTCTAGCAGTCCGCAGGGGGCGACCCGGAGCCTTGCGGGTTGGTCGAAAGGAAGTTGGAGCTGGGCGGTTGGGCCAGGCGTCCTTGTTAGCTTCCTTTACAGCGAGCCAGGTGGGGCCGAACAGTAAGTCACCGCCGAGGGGCGCCTGCCGAAGCTGAGTCTTCACATCCAGCGGAATGGGACAGGAACGGAGAATCGCATCTCGACGCAGTAAGTCGCAGTTAGAGGCGGCTGCCATGGAGTTGACAGCGACATGATATACAGCGCGGTTCCCCGAAACTGCTAGGGCGAGCAGGTCTCCCAGCAGAGGCGAAATTGACGGATGCCAGGAGTCCTCTACACGTCGGACGATGGCTTGCGTGACCAAATCTAGAAATCCCGCTGCTGCCAGGGTGTTCCTAATAAGTGTCGCGGTCTGTTCTACCCCGGGGAGGAGAGACTGACGTAAGGAAGTCCCAGAGAACGCCACTGCCGCGGGGTCCGCTGTCGGTAGAGGGCAGGAAAAGTGTTGTGTATGGCCCGCATACCATGACTGCCGGAAGGCGATGTCTATACCTGTCGGCCACTTGGAGTCTGAGAAGAATCCTGTACCGCATGCCCCTTGCGCAAGATGAGCAGAAAACGCATCACGTAACTCCCGGAAACCCGGCGGCTGGGGGAGAGACTTGAATCGCTTGGCCTGTCGTTCTGCGTCCACAAAGGCGGACGCTTTCCTTTTAAGAACTGGAGAGGGAGGGCAGTCTTCTGCAGGGAGGCAAGCCGCGATAAGCCGTGCCGCTTCATCAAGGGCCCGCAGTGTCTCTAACCTATGTCCAATGGCAGCCGGCGGGAATTCCTCGTCACCACCCGAGGGATTGGACGGGGCGGGGCTGGCCACCTGTAGTAGTGCCGACATCGATTCCTCGGGGTTCAGACTAAGGGTGTCCTCTTCTGCCGGAACTGAGTGGGGAATCGGGTCCACTCCCAAACGAGGAGGAAGACTCCCGTCACTGGGGCGGGTAACGGTCGTAGCTTGTGGAGGAGATCTTCTCACTGGTGCGTGGCGCCGCTAGTGTCTGCTAGATGAATGGTCCCGTGAAGCACTCGACGCTGAGCGGGAAGCCCGAACTCCTGACCTACGACGGTGTCGCGGGCGACGAGCGGCACTCCGCCGAGAGGAGCGTGAACGGGAACGGGGGCGGCGATGCGGGGACCGGGAACGTCTGAAATGGCGCGAAGCTGAACGCAAAGCAGAGTCATGCCTGTACTGTGTCCGCGAATGTCGGCTGGATTCCGACCGGTAGTAATCGGTCCTCGGGCGAGTAGACCTGTCGCTCGAGCGTGAACGATGTCTAACAGCTGAGGTTCGCTCGGACTGAAGACGGGGAGTAACTCGCACCGCAGCAGAGCGGAGGCGACTGCTTCGTACCCGAGAGCGGGAGCGCGTCCGGCGAGAAGACTTGTCGGAACTTGACGCCCGGACGGAAGGAGCTGGGCGGGGCGCTGGCGTTCTGCGCCGGTCCCTAGCGGAGAACAGGGTAGCGGAAGCAGCAGGACGAATCTGTGGCGAGAGCTTGTCAGCTACCTGGAGATCCGTATTAGTCAGGCCCGCAACCAGAGCGGGTGTAGGAGCCTGTATCAGTTCCTTATCAGTTGCCTGCAGAGGCGTTGCTACCGGGTAGAGACCACTCGACTGGACTGTGGTGGCTACCGGAGTCTTGTTTAGAGGCCTAGCCCGAGGCGCTCTAGGATCCTTGACCGTACAGAGACCACTCGACTGGACTGTGGTGGCTGCCGGTACTAGAGCACGTGCACGCGACCGAAGCCGCTGGTTCGTCTGCTCAGACACTCGGTCAGGGCCACTCGACTGGACTGTGGCGCGTACCGGTGTGGGATCGTTCTTCCGTGCTTGCGTAGGTTTCTTGCGGCCGTAGAAACTCCACAGCTGGGTCCATTGTTCCTCCAGCCATGGGGCGCAGACCGAGCACGGACGCGTGGAGGTACAACCGGAACAGGGCAGGCAAACCAGATGTTCGTCACTCGGCCACTGGAATTGCCCACATCGAGTGCATGTTCGGACTTGCCAACTGCAAAACATAATGTACAATGAAATGCGAGCGAGCGTGCCCCCGTGGGCCCGCACTGAATCCGCGTGAACGAACGAAGCGTACCGTGTAAGCCTACGCCCGGCGCTCCACCACTACCCTTGAGCGCCTGACGTAGGCCAAGGCAGAGATATTACCTTGCCTTCCGAAGAAGTGAGGCACCAACCCGGTCGAAGACCCACCAGAAAGGCTAGCACGCAGACACGGCCCGGCGTCGGACGGCGACCACGTAACGCTGATGCCGGGCGAAGCCACTGGCGTCAGTGAAGGCGTCGAAACGAAGTCTCCGCAACAGCAGGCACTCAGAGCAGGCTGAAGAGCGAAGAAGAAGCTTGGCACACACGAGTAGCACGCACTAGGGCCCGAGCGGCACTAGGCGTGAGTACAGTTCAACCTGGCGTCGCCGCGCCCGGTAGGATAAGATGGCGCCGACGGGTGAAATTCACAAGTAACGTTCACTAGGAACAAGTTCCTAAGTCCGAAGACCGACGGAAACCTCAAGCCCGGTTTCCCACCTTGAACAAGCTTCCTTCTGTCTAGACTTTCCTAACGAAGATAGAGTCCTAACGAACAGAGCGAGTCCCGTACACAACCTTCTGAGACTAGCAAAGAAAACTGACTGGCGTATGAGTGGTGTGGCGCATGCGTGGTTGAACCGGAAGGGAGGCTACCCGGGTTTCCGTCTAGGCTATGGCGCCCCTCACCTGCCATCATGACCATACTCGTACACAACAATTTTGGGCTAAAATTAGACTAGCTAAGAAACCATTTCCTTTAAGTAATACCATCGGTAATGTGTTTTGAGAAAACAAAGAGCTGTTTACAAACCCACCCCTCCCCATCCTCTATCTCTCACTCCAATTCCTTCATGCGTGGTGCGTGCGTGCGCGAGCGAATGCATGCATGCAGCAGTGTGTGGTATGTGTATGTTTACATGTCTATGTCACTTATGTGGTAGATGTAGCAACGGCAAGTTTGAAAACTGGTCCTGTTACCAATAACTTCTACCGATGGAAATTAAGGTTCAGTGTTCATTGTTCCTTCCGACTTCCTTCTGAATCTGCCGTTCGTCCTTCATTCCCTCCATCCCCTTCACACATTATAGAACTGAAAGTTATTCAGAAACGGAAACCAGACTCCAACTGACCTTTCCATTGTGCACCAGGTTTCGGACACAGCCATTAAAATTGTTGGCGGTGATGCCCTGAGGATAGGAAGGGGTAGAGAATCGCCCGCCGAGCTGCAACAAGGTGTTGACGTTGAGGAAAGTGTTCTCCCCTGGGGTTCGGCCTTTGGCACGGCATGGCTTTGTATCACCCTGAACGTCCTGAACAGGCTTGACAGAGCGGCAGTAATCCACGACCATCTCTACGTCCTGAAAAAAAGGAAATGAATATGATTTAAGGACGCATTCCGCTAGCGTCGAATGATCACATTTTCGCAACTATTACTCATCAATGTTAGTTTTCTGCACAATCTCGTGAAATTTGTGTCACGTATACATGGACGACAGACAAAGTTAACCCCTTGACTGCTCAGGAAAAGTGAACACGGTCCAACTGCAAGAGGCATGGATCCTCATGAGCCCCCGCAGTTGCGGGGGCTCATGAGGATCCATGCCTCCTGCTGAAATAACTTTCTTCCTGTATTCCTTGGATGTCTGGGGCTCTGTGGTGTTGTCGTAACAAAGATTTCAGCAACATAATCTGTGGCCACGGACAGTGAATTCCATCTGTGTGCATGAAAAGTTATCTTTGGCATAGATAGAGAAAGAGCATTCCACTATCAAACAACACATGCGTCAAAGTTTGGCAACAATGAAAAACATACAGACGCAGGCAGTAGTCTAGGTGCTGATGGACTGCACAAATATTTCACCACATTTGTGATGCATCTTTCATGCTTCTCCTTCAGTCTAGACATGAAATTTATAGTTTGCTATTTGTGCAGAAAAAGGTTAGATTTTGAAAAAATGTACAAGTTTGAATTGATAGCTTTCCACCTTCCAAGAATATGCAAATTGTCTGCAACAAACCTTGCCACGGCGAATGATGTCAATTCGATGCCACTGTCCATCAGAGAGCCTCTGCATGATGACCGCGCCCAGTTCGTCCTGACCATCCAAGGTCAAGGTCAGAATGCCCGTGCCATGGTTGACCATCAGCCGAGGGTAGCCGCCCAGCAGTTCCAGTGAGATGAAGTCTTCTGGTTCGATCAGCCGATCGACTTCGGTCATGGGGCCGTTGTAAAGCAGAAGTCCATCGTCCTGAGCAGAAATTGACATTAGTTATGAAGTTATGAATCATTAGCAAGAGGCATAGATCCTCATGAGCCCCCGCATTCACAGGGGCTCATGAGGATCTATGCCTCTTGCTGACACTATCAACATTTGCATTCGTCCATAATTATTCTTTTCTTTCAATGATTGTCATCCTGAGCAGAAATTGACAACAGTCGTCAAGTTATGAATCATTAGCAAGAGGCATAGATCCTTATGAGCCCCTGCATTTGCGGGGACTCATGAGGATCTATGCCTCTTGCTGACACTATCAATATTTGCAGTCCTCCCAAATTATTCTTTTCCCTCAGAGACCTGCTTTGTTCACTCATATTTATGTACCCTCTCTCTCTCCCAAGCTTGCACCTATACACTAACACACTCTTGCCTGCATGAATGCACTCACACTAATGCTCACGCACGTACACACACCGCCTACCTCTTGTGTGATAAACTCTATGGTGGTCTGACTCTCCTCGCACTGTTCAAGCGTGGGGTAAAGAGCAAAGCTGCCACCGTCAAAACTGTGACGTCGCTGCTGGCATCGAGGACCGTCAAATCCTTCCTGACACAGGCATCTGCACAGGCGAGAAAATGGCCATGTAGCACTATCCTTTGTTTAAACCCCTGCATGCATGCAGCCACCTGTACTGTTTAACCCCCTAACTACAAGGGGGGCAAAAGTGAACTCTACCCATCTGCAAGAGAATTAAACCCTCACCAGCCGCCTCATGAGGATTCACATCTCTTGTTAGTCTTATGTTCTTTATGACTATTTCAGGGTTCAATTTATATATTTCTTTCTTCGCACGAATGTCAGTCAGTGTGCAGTGGTTTCAGATGTGAAATTCATGCTGACTGGCAGCGAACGGGTAAACGTACCAGTGGCCCAAGGGGTAAACTTACCAGTGGGCCCATGGGGTAAACGTACCAGTGGCCCATGGGATAAACATACCAGTGGCCCAAGGGGTAAACGTACCAGTGGCCCATGGGGTAAACATACCAGTGGCCCAAGGGGTAAACGTACCAGTGGCCCATGGGGTAAACGTACCAGTGGCCCATGGGGTAAACGTACCTGTGGCCCAAGGGGTAAACGTACCAGTGGCCCATGGGGTAAACGTACCAGTGGCCCAAGGGGTAAACGTACCAGTGGCCCATGGGGTAAACGTACCAGTGGCCCAAGAGGTAAACGTACCAGTGGGCCCATGGGGTAAACGTACCAGTGGCCCATGGGATAAACGTACCAGTGGGCACATGGGGTAAACATACAAGTGGCCCATGGGGTAAACGTACCAGTGGGCCCATGGGGTAAACGTACCAGTGGCCCATGGGTAAACGTACCAGTGGCCCATGGGGTAAACATACCAGTGGCCCAAGGGGTAGACGTACCAGTGGCCCATGGGGTAAACGTACCAGTGGCCCAAGGGGTAAACGTACCAGTGGCCCAAAGGGTAAATGTACCAGTGGCCCATGGGGTAAACGTACCAGTGGCCCATGGGGTAAACGTACCAGTGGCCCATGGGGTAAACATACCAGTGGGCACATGGGGTAAACATACCAGTGGCCCAAGGGGTAAACGTACCAGTGGGCCCATGGGGTAAACGTACCAGTGGCCCATGGGGTAAACGTACCAGTGGCACAAGGGGTAAACGTACCAGTGGCCCATGGGGTAAACGTACCAGTGGCCCAAGGGGTAAATATACCAGTGGCCCAAGGGGTAAACATACCAGTGGCCCATGGGGTAAACCTACCAGTGGCCCAAGGGGTAAACATACCAGTGGCCAAAGGGGTAAATGTACAAGTGGGCCCATGGGGTAAACGTACCAGTGGCCCAAGGGGTAAACGTACCAGTGGCCCATGGGGTAAACGTACCAGTAGCCCATGGGGTAAACGTACCAGTGGCCCATGGGGTAAGCGTACCAGTGGCCCAAGGGGTAAATGTACCAATGGCCCAAGGGGTAAACGTACCAGTGGCCCATGGGGTAAATGTACCAGTGGCCCATGGGGTAAGCGTACCAGTGGCCCATGGGGTAAACATACCAGTGGCTGCATGCACATCTATTTCTTCAATTTTCATAAAAACACACAATCTCCATTTCACACATGTGGACATATCTTGTAAACAATAATAATAATAATAATAATAATAATAATAATAAAATAACAATAATAATAATAAATGATTGCGCAACAGTTGCAAAAGATGGAGGGGCCAAGCTCATTAGGCACTACCTCTGGCCCTGAATTACCAAAGTCAATCCATCTACTAGTACTACTGAGCTGGTTAGGTGTGGATAAATTTAAACAGACTATTCTGGAGGTTAAAATTGCATTAACTCATTCAGCCCGACGGCCATATTTCCCAAATTTTGGAGGCGTCACCTCTTGACTATGCACCAGTTGCAGGAGATGGATCGACCATGATAATTCAAGGGCAGGCGCCAAGCTAATCTGGCACTACCCTTGAATTATCATGGTCAACCCATCTCCTGCTGTAGTGCGTCAGGGCTGAATGGGTTAATATATGCATCAATTAGCCAGAAAGATACCCTGCGTAATCTGCTGTAGGTCGGTCACGAGCTTTCCACCCCTTCTTTCGAAGACTCTAGGATGGAAAGCTCGTGACATGTCTACCACAGAGTCCGCAAAGCGTCATTATCACTATGTGTCCACACTATAAATAATATAACAAAATGTTACTCACGACAGCACTCCCCAGTCATCCTTCACACAGGTCCCCCCATGGTAGCAGTACTCTCCGGTACACATGTTAGGGTCGGGGAATTCCAGTGCCCGGCAACCCTGCTGCGCCGTTATCAAGACCTCCACCCCCACAAATGACGTTCCGTTTGCGTTGACCATGGCAGGCTGGCCGGTGATGTTCATGAAGTTGAAACAGCCGCCTTCAAATTGTTCTTCCGCACACGCGTCGATAGGCACTTGCAGAATCCTAATGCCAACCACACGCTCAAACTGCAACATGATGAAAAAGGAAAAAGATGTATTTAGATAGAGAAATTAAAATCTGACGATTGGTTCAAGTATGCCTCCATATAATCCTCCTAAATAGAGATATATTGAAAAATCCCCCCCCCCCCAAAAAAAAAAAACAAAAAAAAACCAAACAAACAAAAAACAACAAAAAAAACAAAAACAAACACAACAACTTACCTACAAAAAAAGAAATTAAAAGTTGGAAAAATATTTACTTTATTTATATTTTACAGAGTATGTTTTGTCTGTTCCACTGAAGATACCAGTAAACTGTGTTTTAAAAAATATTGTATCCTGGTATCTCCAGCGGAACAGAAAATATGCAGACACACCCATAAAGTCCTGACATGCTGTGACAGGATGTGGATCGACCATGATAGTTCAAGGGTGGTGTCAGAATAGCTTGGCGCCTGTAGGCGCCAAGCTATTCTGACACCACCCTTGAACTATCATGGTAGAGCTGTCTCCAGAACTGTGAAGTAAACCTCAAAGGATATCAAAAATATAATTTCATCTTCAGGATGTCACGAGTTAGTCAAGATACACTGCGTAGCCTCACTTCACCAGACAAAATGTACAACCAAAAATCTCCACATGAAGACTCCCTACCTCTTCCTTATTGCGAACCACCACGCTGTCTGTCTGTGAAGCCTGGTAGTAGGGAGATCCGTGGGCTGCGTAGCGAACGTCCGTGAAGCCTCCCACATCCATAACTGTGATGATGTCGATGTTCTCCGCTGGAAGACCCATCTTTTCTGCAAACAGCTGGTGGAAATGTTCCTTCTTTGACTTGGCGCCATCACGAGCAATGATGAACTCTTCTGCTGTTGTGCCTGATGGACGTACCAAGAGAACCAACCCATTTAACCAAGATGTGGGGGACAAGGGGGGTGGAGGTATGAACATGTTCAAGAGGCCAGACTTTTTCCACCTAAAATACCAATCTGTTTTGGATGAACACCAAAATAAACATTTGGGTCCCCTGAAGTTAACTGTATGTTTCTACGTGATCAAAAGTCAAACAGAATCTTACGTTGCATGAGAAAAAGAACTTTGGCGTTGTTTTGCTACATAATGGATAATGGGTGGCCTTACACAGGGGTAGTGTTAAGTTTGCTTAGAGGGTGAGATTTGGAGAGGTGGGTGGAGGTTGCAGTCAAGTAAATGAATTTGAACAAGACTTACCAGAGATGCGTATGGCACCAGAATTAGCCACAGCTTCCTCTGACAACTCTCTAACCACGACAGTGACAGTGGACCGTACTTTGATGTTCCAGTGCGAGTCATACACGTCCACTTTGAACTCGTACTTGGGCCGATTCTTGTTGTTGCCGGGGACGCCCTTCTGCATTGTCACCATTCCTGTAGAAGCATTCACGCTGAAACAAAAAAAAATTGTGAAACATGAGCATTAAGTAGCAGAAACCCAGAAACAAAAGACTGACAAAAAGAAAGTAGAAAATGTCTGATACTTCTTCCATGTATAGACAAAAATTACAAACAATAAAAATAAATACAGTGACACTGAGACAGAATTAAATCATTAGACTATCACATCTTGAATCCACCTTTGTTAACCCTCTTCACCCCATGGCCGCATTTCCAAACTTTTGGAGGCATCATCTAACAACTCTTTACCAGTTGTAGGAGATGGATTGATCATAATTCAAGGGTAGTGCCAGAGGAGCATGGTGCCTACAGGCCCCAAACTCATCTATCACTACCCTTGAATTATCTTGATCAATCCATCTCCTGCTGCAAGGTCCCGGGGCTAAACGGGTTAATCATCTGCGCGTCGGTAGCGGCTTTAGCCGTGATGTTTCCTATATGAATCACCGCGACTAAAACTGCTACCGACACGCGAAAGGGTGCCCAACATGCAAAGGGTTAACAATACATGTATTGCTGCTGAGACATGCAGAACACCCACCCCCCTACCCCCCACCTGACAGTAGTATAGATTGTCATGCAGCTGCTGTGGCTCATGAGAACATATGCCTCTTGCTGGCAAGAAGTGGCTTCACTGACATTCAGTTTGAGGTACTTAACCCATATCATACTGAGGCTAAAAGCTTCAAATTTGTACACTGCCATATGCAAGCTACATTATAGTACTTACAGATAAGGATATAGACCAATAGCTTTAGTTCAAGGGTGGTGCCAGAATCGCTTGGCGCCTAGAGGCGCCAAGCTATTCTGGCACTACCCTTTATTTTAGTCAAACTTATTTCACACACTGGTGTATTCCGAATGATAAGGGTTACTACTACACCGACAGTGCTGTGAGGACGCATGCTGCAGTGATTGGGGATACCAGCAAAACCATCCCTTTAGTCCTTACTATAAAGGGGCCCCATCTACTGTCTTTGACCTGATGCTGATTAACCCATTACATCCTGAGGCAGATTTAAAAAAAAAAATTGCTTATCGTCCTATGAAGGCCACATTTCATATTAGGAGAGAAATCAACATTTTATTTCAAGGGTGGTGCCAGAATAGCTAGCTGTTTGCAGTGCCAAGCTATTCTGACACCACTCTTGAACTACCGTAGTCAAATTAATTTCATGCAGTAGTGTATCAGGATGAAAAGGGTCAACGAATGACTCCTGAACTACCTATGAACAAGCTGTCAACAGCGGCAAACATAACCTGCCCCACCACCCCCATATCCAAATCGTGCCAATGAAATTATGCTGCGCGGACACCTACACAAAGTAATCTCGCAAACATAACCTGCCCCACCACCGACATATCCAAATCGTACCAATGAAATCTTGCTGCGCGGACACCTACACAAAGTAATCTCGCAAACATAACCTGCCCCACCACCCCCATATCCAAAGCGTGCCAATGAAATCTTGCTGCGCGGACACCTACACAAAGTAATCTTCCAGCCAGCGAGGTTCTGCGAAGGTGAAGGTCTTATCCGGCAAATCCCAGTCATCCGCGTCCTCCACAAAGACACGGCCGATCTCCAGCGGGCCAAACATGCCTGGAAAATTTAATTAAAAATAGTAATAACTGCAAGTTGAAAGTAGAATCAAAATGGTAAGTAAGGGAAACCTTAACCCATTTAACCCCAAGGCTGCATTTTCCAAATAGACACAATTTGTTCCAACGACTATGTTGCAGAAGCTGGATCGACCATGACAGTTCAAGGTTAGTGCCAGATTGGCTTGGCATTTCATGGTGCCAAGCCAATTTGGCACTACCCTTAAATTATCATGGTCCATCTCCTGCTGTATTGCATTAGGGCTAAATGGGTTAAAGCTGGTAATAACTCCCAAGCTAAAAACAGAATCAAAATAGTATTAACTTTAACTCATTACATCCTGAGGCTGATTTTACAAAATCTGCTTATTGTCCTATGAAGGCTACATTACAGACTGGGAGATAGATCAACCACTTCAGTTCAAGGGTGCTGCCAGAATAGCCTGGTGCCTCAGGCGCCAGGCTATTCTGGCACCACCCGTGAAACGATTGTCAAATGTATTTCAAGCAAAAATGTATCCGGATGAAAAAGGTGAACACAATCAAGAAGTGCTGCATTCAGATACGCAGCATTACACCACATAATGCGGATGCGGCACATGTCAAATGAGTTAACGTGAAAGAGAATACAGAGAAAGCAAGATCTGACCTCTGACCTCACCAAATTATTCATACCACACAAGAGAAGACGGGTTTTAGTGCGACAGTGTTGAATGCACTGGACTGAGACTCCATTGACAAGTTTTTAATTCAAACCTGTTAACTCTTTGGCTGTCGGTAGCGCATTTTGTCACAATGACAAAAAGTGTATCCAACAGCCAAATGGTCAAAGTATATGTGTGTGTGTATGCCTATGTGTTTGACCAAAGCAGCTTCTCAAAATACACCTAACAAACATTTCGGTCCCTATAAATATATTTTAAAAAAATCACTGTACATAAATATGCCAGATGGTTCAACTCATTCAACCCAATGGCCGTATTCCCCAAATTTGGGAGGCGTCATCTAACGATTATGCACCTGTTGCAGAAGATGGATCGACCATGATAATTCAAGGGCAGTGCCAGATTAGCTTGGTGCCGACAGGCGCCAAGCTAATCTGGCACTACCCTTGAATTATCATGGTTGGCCCATCGCCTGCTGTAGTGCGTCAGGGCTGAATGGGTTAATGACAAGGAATTCAAAGTGCAATGCCAACTTGAATGAGTGACAATTAAGTTACTAACGCACACAAATCATGTCAGGAAATCAGCTGTTGAAACTTGTCAGTACTTTTAAAAATAACGATACAGTGAAAATTCTTGAGTACAAACGCTCGTGATTGTGATAAGGTTGCCCCTTCTTTTACAAGTGTGTAGAGTTAAAAACTGCAACGCATTTACTGTAATAAAGTTATCACAAAATTAAACTCAAACAGTGGTGTCAATAATGAAGTAATTTTTGGTGCCAAGATTACAAGTTTAGTAAGAAAGTGCAAAAATAATAATTCTGCAAATTAGAGTAAGAAAAAGGAATGTGACAAATTAGATACACAAATGTTACATTGTGAAAGTTTTTGTTTTTTTAATTAAATGGATGTTTACCTTCTTCATCTACAGGAAAAAACAGAAGAAAAAAAAAACATTTCAAAACACTCCTCTGACATGCTCAATATGCGCCGTGAGATGGCCCGAGTCGCCTGCTGAGTGTTAAACCCCAATAACTAACTCTCTTTCAATCAGCTAAAAGTCGCCTGCTGAGTATTAAACCCCAATAACTACTCTCTTTCAATCAGCTATGTTTTTGGACATGCTCATTTTGTGTAGAAGTTGTGTGCAGGTATGTGATTTTGTACCCTGAAGTTTTAGGGCATAAGGTACAAAATTAACACAAATCTTAGTCAAATCTCTGAGTTTCCTATTTAACCCAGACACCCCACTACAGTGGAAAATCACCAATCTAATCAGGCACTACCCTACAACTATTACGCTTCATCCATAAAGGCCTAAATCTACTATAAGGCTTTACAGTATGGCACTGCCCTATTGTAGATCCAGGCCTTAAATAATGACTAGTACAATGGAATGAGGCCTTAACTGATGATATCACTTACGTTTGAAAATTCAGCAGGTGCCAAGCACCACCACTGAAATATCATGATCGAGCTGTCTCTGAACTGTAGTGTAGTCAGCAGCCAATTAATCCCAAATATTGGAATTTCAACCATAAGATCAATGTATTATCTCCTCGACTGCCACTGACAAAACCATTCCGCAGAAAAGACGTAGTTACCCATCTTTTCCGCTGATCAGTATTGTCAGTAGCAATCACAAAGTTAACCCATAACATCCCGAGGCTGGTTTTGTAAAATCTGCTTATTGTCCTATTAAGGCTACATCACAGATCAGGAGAGAGATCAACTGTTTTAGTTCAAGGGTGGTGCCAGAATAGCTTGGCGCCTCAGGCGCCAAGCTATTCTGGCACCACCCTTGAACTATCAGTCAAATTTATTTCATGCAATGCGTGTGTCAGGAACAAAAGGGTCAAGTCTAAACAAACCCCACCTTTGTAGTTGTAGACGAAAATGTTCTGATGTCCGGGCTTTGGCTTATTGTTGTTGACGTCGGCGATCGTGACCGTTAGTGTGTTGGTGCCAGTCATGGCCTCCGCGCTGTTCTTTCCCCGCATGTCCCACATCACGATAGGGATGTAGAAGTATTTTTGGGTCTCGCGATTAAACACTCGTTTGGTGGAGATGGTGGCTGTTCCATTCCCACCATCACCACCTCCAAAAACAAAAAAACAGAAAATATTAATTACTATATTTTAAAAAAAAAGACGTATGTAAGTAACAAAGGTATTTTGCTGCATTCAGTCACATGCTACAAGCAGATACTAACTGACCATGACAGTTCAAGGATGGTGCCAGAATAGCTTGGTTCCTAGAGGTGCCAAGCTATTTTGGTACCATCCTTGATCATGTATCAATATGAGTCTATCCCTCTTGCTGATAAAGATAAGATTATGCTGTTCTTCAAACTGAGAGGCATTTCACATTGAACACAACAACACAAAAATCTACCTGGTTCAAATTTCAAATCGAAGGATTCACACGTCGGCCGAGCGTCACATGGACAGTCTGATGAGCCATCACTGCATTTCGGTGATGCAAATCCGAACGGCGGGCCATAGGGAAACGCATCTGGGTCTTTTCCCAGCACGATTTGCAGGACAGCCGGAAAATTGACATCACCCTCCATGACTTGCGGCTGATAGTCCTTGAGGAACTGCGGGAAATTGTCGTTGACGTCCTTCACCACAACGGTCAATGTACCGGTGCCTGTCATTGGTGGATTACCTGTAGGAGGGGAAGATTCGTGAACGCTTAGCTCCACAAGTGCTCCGAGACAAAAAAATTGTGTCTCAATTCAGGCATGACATTGCATCAGAGCAAATGAGGGAAGAGAAGTGTGACCAAACTTTAAGTCCTCATGAGAAGAGTTTGACTGGACTGGTCCTTAGCCAATTACATCCTGAGGCTGACTTTTAAAAAGTTGCTCATTGTCCTTTGAAGGCTACATTAAAGACTAGGAGATGGTTCAACCATTTTAGTTCAAGGGTGGTGCCAGAATAGCTTGGCGCCTCAGATGCCAAGCTATTCTGGCACCACCCTTGAACTATGATAGTCATAATATATATTTCGAGTGAAAGTGTTATCAGGAAGAAAAGCGTTAACCCATGTGCTGTTGGTCGTGCTTTTTGTAGTGACGATTCTTGCAGGAATCATCGCAACAAAAAACACTACCGACAACCAAAGCCACTTAAGATTTCCCTTGATTTTGTGAGAAAACAAAAATAGAAAGACTTGCCGTTCTTGGAAAATCATTCATCTTGTTCAGAATGTTATGACACCAGATTAAGCACTTTTAAATGTACTTTCAAAGCCAATTACTCTGTTGGGTACTTCTTTTCAAAGCCAATGCTTATTCCACGAGCCAATATGGCACAGGATCACAAGATATTCTGCAACGATAAAAACAATGTCTAAATTATACCAACCTTTGTCAATGGCTCGAATGTACACAACGTGTCTTTCCTGAGTTTCGCGATCCAGAGGTCGTCGCAAGGTCACTCGCCCAGAAACGGCGTCAACGCTGAAGTGGCGGCGAGGATCAGAGGTGCGATCGATGGAAAACCTGTAGCAAGGTAAAGCATCTTTGTAATTTTATTGTTGGTGTCACTGAGTACTTAGGAAACCACTTGCAGAGAGCTTATCTGAGCCCTAAACACTAAAAGATATGGACTGATAAGGATAGTTCATACAGACCAGATCGCCACTATCCGCATCATCGTGGAACAGTCTCTGGAGTGGAGCTCCCCGCTGTACGTCAACTTTGTGGATTACGAGAAAGCATTTGACAGCGTGGACCGAGAGACACTGTGGAAACTCCTACGACACTATGGTGTACCCACAAAGCTCGTCCGCCTGATCAAGAGCAGCTATGATGGCATGACATGTCGCGTGATCCACGAAGGGCAGTTCACCAGGGAGCTCCAGGTCAGAACCGGTGTCAGGCAGGGGTGTCTGCTGTCTCCGTTCCTCTTCCTACTGGCCATAGACTTGATCATGAAGAGGACCACAGAGCAGAGAAGAAGCGGAATACAGTGGACACTGTGGACACAGCTTGACGACCTCGATTTTGCAGATGACTTGGCATTACTGTCCCACACGCATCAACAAATGCAGGACAAGACCACGAGGCTTGCTGACATCTCGTCCCAAGTGGGCCTCACCATCCACAAACAGAAAACAAAGACTATGAGGCTGAACGCAACCAGGGAAGAACCAGTCTTGCTTGCTGGCACCCCGTTGGAGGAGGTGGAGTCCTTCACCTATCTCGGGAGCATCATAGACAAAAAAGGCGGCACTGATGCAGATGTCAGAGCACGAATCGGTAAAGCCAGAGCAGCCTTTCTCCAGTTGAAAAAAGTGTGGAGTTCCAGAGAGCTGTCACAACACACCAAAGTCCGGATTTTCAACTCCAACGTAAAAGCAGTTCTCCTATATGGAGCAGAGACTTGGAGATTGACAAAAACCACTGTCAACAGAGTACAGATCTTCATAAACAGTTGCCTTAGAAAAATTTTGAAAATCCACTGGCCAGAGAAGATCAGCAACATCAGACTCTGGGAGAGAACAAAGCAGATAACAGCAGAGAATGAAATTGGGCGAAGAAGATGGGGATGGATTGGTCACAGTCTGAGAAAGCCAGTTTCCAGTATCACTAGGCAGGCATTGTCATGGAATCCCCAGGGAAAGAGGAAAAGAGGTAGGCCGAGAAACTCCTGGCGTCGAGACCTCCAAGAAGACATCAAGAGAATGGGAACCACCTGGAGTAAAATCGAAGGAGAAGCACAGGGCAGGAGTCGCTGGAGGTCTCTCGTCGACGGCCTATACCCAGGTAGGGGTGACAGGCATAAGTAAGTAAGGATAGTTCGTGGGTAGCGCTAGACGCGACATGGTCTGATTTAATAGCTCCAACTAGCCCTAGCCCTTTGGCCGTCAGTAGCACTTCTGGTCACCATGATTCCGGGAGTAAAATACCGAGACCAAAGGCGCTGTTGACAGTCAAAGGGATAGGTATCAAAAGGCCAGGGGTCAGTTGCATGAGCGAGTTTAGTCCTGCGCTAGGCACTAAGCAAGGTGTGCCGCCATAGCGGCGCACCTTGCTCAGTAGATGGTTCAGGACTAAGCTTGCTCATGCAACTGGCTCTAAGATAAGATAAAGATAGTTTATTGCCATATGTTTCCATGTAAAATAAAAAACCAATAAAAACATTGGAATTTGTCTTGATGTCAGTTACTAAGACTAAAATAACACCACACACACACACACACACACAGAGTAAACTCAAAACTCTAATATATCCACTCTAGGGTTAAGTTCTATGAGTGAGTCTAGTCCTGCGCCAGCCACTAAGCAAGTTGCTCCGCTATAGCGAAGCACCATGCTTAGTGTCCGACACAGGACTCGGCTCACTCATGCAACCAACCCCCCTGAGCCGAATTTACGTAATATACACCTGCAAGAAAACCCCCGCACAATAAGCATTAACCCTTTGAGCCCCAAGGTCCCATTTTTTTCAAATTTTGGAGGTGTGCCTAACAACTATGTACCAGTTGTAGGAGATGGATTGATCATGATAATTCAAGGATAGTGCCAGATGAGCTTGGCGCCTTCAGGCGCCAAGCTCATCTGGCACTACCCTTGAATTATCATGATCAATCCATCTCCTGCCACAGGGTCCTGGGGATAACAGGGTTAAGTCCTCTGGCTGAAGTCTGTTGCCGGCCAACTGAGACCGACGTCAGACCGAGGACTGTTTGCTCACCAATACCTAGTTCGGAGGCCGAGACCTGTCTTAATTACATCCCACTTTGTGATATGATGGTGTGCATAACGTAATTTGGCACATGTTGACGGCAAAAAAAACTCTACTCACTCAAACTTCTTATTGTCGCCAGAGTCTCTGTCGGAAGCGTTGAATGTGGCGACATGAAAACCTGGCTTCTCATCCTCAGATATTTCTTTCGTCAGCACCTGTGGTGAGATGGACGGGGCGTTGTCGTTAAAGTCACGCACGGTGATCTCGATGTGGGCGGTAGCCGTGTGCTCGGGGTCAGGATCCTGCGCGATGACTGTCAGGTTGAAGAACTGCTGACGCGCATCCTCGAAATCCACCTCCTGCAAATGAATGAATGAAAGCATGAATGAGCGAATGAATGAAAGAACAAATGAATGACGGAAGGAGCAAGTGAACGATGAGCAAGCGATGAAACGAAGAAATGAACAAGCGAGCGTGAGAAGAGAAAGGATGTTGGGGGGGGGGGGGGGGGGGGGGGGGGGGGAGGGTGGTGGTAGTTGGTAGTTTTCTTGAAGCAATCAGGAAGCATAGATTCTTATAAGCCCCCACAGTTTTGGGGGCTCATGAGGATCTATGCCTCTTGCATTTGGGTATTTTCTGTGTTTCAGCAGTGAATGGTTAATTACTCACCCCATAGACCAAAACACTGCCCATGTTGTCGATTGTCACCACCTGGAAAAATCGACTGTCGCCTTCTGCAAGTGAGTATGTCAACTTGGCATTGTGCCCCATATCCGCGTCCGTAGCCCAGACTCTTATCACCTCCCCTGATTTCTGATTCTCCGACATCTCTGTGCGATAAATCAATGGGTCGAAGACAGGCCACTTGTCGTTGATATCGCTCAGGGAGATGGTAACGGTCGCAGTGGTGTACAAAGGTGGCGTTCCTTCGTCGCTGGCTCGAACGTCCAAGGTGAAGGACGGGATGGTTTCACGGTCAAGGTCAGACATGTCAACGTTGGTGCGAATTAGTCCTGACTGCTTGTCGATGGTGAAGTAACCCTGCGAGGACCCGACTGGGATGGAATTCTGGATGATTTCATAGATGACCGAGCCGTTCTTGCCGTTGTCGGGGTCTTTGGCCAAAACGTACATCACAGACGATCCTGCAAAAGAACATTTTTACAGTTGACCCAATTAGCCCCAAGACCCTACCGGAGGAGATGGATGGACCGTGATAATTTAAGGGTAGTGCCAGATTAGCATGGCGCCTGAAGGCTCCAAGCTTTCCTGGCACTACACTTTAATTATCACAGTCCATCCATCTCCTGCAGCTGGTACATAGTTGTCAGGTGACAACCCCAAATTTGGGAAATGGGGCCTTGGGGTAAAGAGGATTAATAATGCCCCTTGGTCTTTGAAATAATCGGGGACTAGGCTGCGACGGCTCCCAACTTTCTGCCCAACAATAAATGTAGAAGACCGACACGTTTGTCCATTTATGCAGAATATTCTCACGCCCAAACGTACCCCACCATAGTTTATGTGCCTTTCTTTCCTTTCACCGCCAAAAGCGTGCTCACTGCTATCAGACAGTTTCTGCTATTGCTGGCATATGCAAATGAACCTGGTGAAAGCCAGATGACCCCCATCCATCTTCGGAACACTGATGTAAATGGGGCCAGCAAGAGGCAAAGAACTTCATTAGGCCCCGCAGATGCTGTGGCTGATGATGTTCTTTGCCTCTTGCAGTCATATGGTGTTTGTCTTTTACCCTCCAATGAAAAGGTTGGTTGGCTGGTTGTACATTGCTTAACGTCCCAACAGCAACAAGACTTTCTCTGGACGTGCCTGCACTGCTTGTGAAAAAAAACCAAAAACAGAGTATTGAAGGTGTGTCGCCAGCCGGTCTAATACGCTAATTAATAAACCATTTAACAACACACATCCAATATCAAGAGCTACACGAAGCGCAGACAGTAGGAAGAGTTTAAAAAAGGAAAATGCAGGTGAATGGACCAAGGGTAGACAGAAACACACGCCCCAGAATAGAGGGGAAAACCCACCCTGTGGGGCTGACCAGGGTGACCCTGGGAACTAAAAAGTAGTTAAGTTAACCCCACCCAAGTGCCCCAGGGCAGACCTGGGTCCCCTGGGGTCCAATGACAAGGCACCAGCAAGAGGGAAAGAACCTCACTAGCCCCCCCCCCCCCCCCCCCCCCCCCCCCCCCCCCCCTCGCATCTGTGCAGGTTCTCTACCTTTTGCAGCTGGGTGGTGTTCACATTTTCCGCATGGGGAAGGGGTTAATCTTACATCTTTTAACCCATTCAGACCTAGCGCATTACTACAGGAGATGGACCGACCATAATAATTCAAGGGTGGTGCCAGATTCGCTTGGTGCCATTAGGCGCCAAGTGACTCTGGCACTACCCACGAAGTATGTCGATCCATTTCCTACAACTGGAACAAAGTCGTTAGGCGACACCTCCACAATTTTGCAAAAGCATGCCTTGGGGTTAAATGGGTTAACTCATTCAGCCCGGCGCACGTATTTCCCAAATTTTGGAGGCGTCATCTAACGACTATGCGCCTGTTGCAGGAGATGGATCGACCATGATAATTCAAGGATGCCGACAGGCAAAAGCTAATCTGGCACTACCCTTGAATTATCATGGTCGACCCATCTCCTGCCGTTGTGTGTCAGGGCTGAATGAGTTATGGAAAAGATGCTTAGCGCATACCCATTCTAGAATGTTCCGGCACCGATCCTTTCAGCAGGTCAGGGTCAAAGGTTGGCCGATTATCATTGATATCTTGCGGTAGCACCTCAACAGTGGCATAACCAAACTGCCACGGTTGATTAGGCTCATCCTTGGCCACCACCGTGAACTGGTAGTTAGCTCGACCTTCAGGGGCGTCACGGTTGAGTGGCTTTATGACGAACAGTTCGCCCGTGATGGGATCGATTTGGAAAAACTTGTTGGGTGCCTCTGTACCGTAGCCTTGCAGGGAGTACCGGATCTGGTTGGGCCGGTCCATGTCTCTGTCAGTTGCCGTCACCTGAATATTACAGACATAAGACGTAATACAAGAGCAAAATACACACATGAAAAGAGAGCTGACAACTTTAACCCTTATCATTCGCAATACCCCAGTGTGTGAAATAAGTTTGACTAAAATAGTTCAAGGGTAGTGCCAGAAGAGCTTGGCGCCTCTAGGTGCCAAGCTGTTCTGGCACAGCCCTTGAACTAAAGCCATTGGTCTTATATCCTTATCTGTGAGTACTGTAATGTAGCTTGCATATGGCAGTGTACAAATTTGAAGCTTTTAGCCTCAGTATGATATGGCTTTAAATCTGAAAGTTTTGAAAGGCTTAGCTGGGGCTTCAAAAACCTTTAGGTTAACCCTCTGCGTGCCAGTAGCGGTTTTAGTCGTGATGATTCCTGTAGGAATCATCACGACTAAAACCGCTACTGACACGCAAAGGGTTAAGAGGCTTTCCAGAAATTCGTTTCCGACAATGTTTCTACCTTCAAAATCGACATACAGACGCAAAGAAACCTACAGATATCTTCTTACACCTAACCCATTTAGCTCCGAGGCACTGCGGCAGGAGATGGATCGACCATGATAATTGAAAGGCAGTAGCAGATCAGCTGATGGTGCCAAACTTATCTGGCAGTACCCTTGATTTATCATGGTCGATCCATCTCCTTCAACTGGTAAATTTAGGAAATGGGGTTAACCCATATCATACTGAGGCTAAAAGCTTCAAATCTGTACACTGCCACATGCAAGCTACATTATAGTACTTACAGATAAGGACATAGACCAGTGGCTTTAGTTCAAGGGTGGTGCCAGAATAACTTGGCGCCTAGAGGCGCCAAGGTATTCTGGCACTACCCTTGAACTATTTCAATCAAACTTATTTCACACACTGGTGTATTCCGAATGATAAGGGTTAACACACAGAAATCACTGTAAATTCAAAGATCCCCCGCCCCATGAAACATTGATACAAAAGTGGTTTTAACAAGCAACCCAACCCCCCCCCCCCTCCCCCCCCCCCCCCCCCAACTTACCGTCAGCAGGCGTTTGGGTGTAGTCAGCACACTTTTATCCTCCTCTACAAGTTTGTTTTCAACGCGGAACGGCGTATCGATAAAGACCGGTGGGTTGTCGTTAGCGTCCAAAACGGTGACCTGTACTCGCGTGGAGGCTGTGTGAATCCCATCGCTGGCGTTCAGGGTCAGCTCGAAATACTGAAAACAAAGTGAGTACCAATTTAGTCACACTCAAGCCTAAGATGACCATGATAAAAAAGTGCAAGAGTAGTGCCTGATTAACCCATAACATTCTGAGCTATTTTGACAGTAACAGTTCTGGGACAGTGACAGATTAGTTCTGCAAAATGTTGCAACAAGCTAACCTGGCAGTACCCTTGAACTATCATGGTCGATCAATATATTATGTAGGCTGAAAAGGCAGAGCAAAATCTCCTTGCTGTTCTCCGCCTCATTTTACAACAGTAATGAAAGTCAGGCAGTCAGCAAATAACATTACCTGTGTGTTCTTTCAACTTATCATCAAAACAGCAACGATTTCAACCCTTTTAGCCCCATGGGTGCATTTCCAAAATTTTGGAAGTGTTACTTAATGACTAGGTGCCAGTTGCAGGAGCTGTATTGACCATGATCATTCAAGGGTAGTGCCAGATTAGCTTGGCGCCTGGAGGTGCCAAGCTAATCTGGCACTACCCTTGAATGATCATGGTCAATCAATCTCCTGCTGTAGGGTGTTGGGGCTAAAAGGGTTAACAGGCCACCATTTTATTACATACGCGCAGCAAAAAGATGAAAGAGGGGGAAATCAACTCTCACCCTATCACTAGACTCATAGTCCAGAGTTTTTGCCACAAATAGCCCGCCAGTGGCTGTGCGCACGCCAAACTTGTAGAGAGGGGCGTTACCAGCGATGATCAGGTAATTCAGGCGTCCTCTGTCAGCTGTTAAACACAAAAAAAAAACATGATTAGAGAAGAGAAAATGTTGCAACACTGGATACGGCATAAATGGCACCATACCTTCTTGTCAAACTGGACCCATTCACTACTTTTTACAATTCTGGGACATTTCAAAATCTCCTGTCACTGTACAACAGGTTAAAAAAAAAGAAAAAAGTACAACTGTTAAAACCTATCTCTAAAACATAAAGGGCACTCACTCTCATCAGGATCCTCAGCGGTGATGTAGGTAAAGGCTGTGTCAATGTACTGGTCCTCGGCTACTGTAACCTCATACATCGGCTTCTTGAAATACGGCTCATTATCGTTCTGATCGTTAATCATCACCTCCACCGTCACTCGGGCTGAAAAATAAACAGGGCAGTGAAAAGAATGATGAAAATGTATCGACAACTTTGACACCACTATCCCACCCCCTTCAGGTATCTAGGGCTGCCCAAATGCAGGGCTCCTGGGGCCAGCTGCATGACTGAGCTTAGTCCTGCGCCAGCCACTAACAAGGTGTTCCTCTATAGCGGAGCACCTTGCTTAGTGGCTGGTGCAGGACTAAGCTCACTCGTGCAACCGACCCCTGGTCAGCAAAAGTCCCCTAAAAGTGATGAAGGGAACGGTTGAAACACATTTTCTCTAGCCCCAAATGGCAAGTCAATTTTAGAGAATAGCATCGCAGCAAGTATGACATAAGTTTATCTTTTGGGGGCCTCCTTGATGTTACTTTTACTCTTTTCCACAGTACCGTCAGTAGCAGTCAAAGGGTTAAGGGCATTCTTTTGGCAGTCACGCTTTTGCTCTGGACTTTTTTTTGTTTCTTTGTTTATCAGCAGAAAATGAAACCAACAACACTAAACTAAAGAAATACCAACCACTGTTGGGTGTGTTTTTAGGCATGTGGCCCGGTCTGTCCGAGATGACGCTGTCCTCAGCTATTACAGTCAAGTCATAGTAGCTCTTCTTTTCCCGGTCAAAGGTTGATTTGGTTCGGATGATGGCTGTATTGCGTGTCGGTCCAGGCACGATCTCAAAATCCTCATTAGGACGCTCCAAGGAGAATTTGAGCTGCAAGAGAATCAGTGGTGTGAATACTAAACTTGCTTTCACCCATGTAGTCTTCAACAAAATAATGACTGACCATAACAGTTCAAGGGTGCTATTATAAGCCCGTTACGAACCTTTGATCGGCAAACCTAGATCGGAGAAGATCGGCGATCTTTTGGTTTGTTTCTTAACTGAGGTTGAACAAACCTGAACGAACCTAGGTAAACTTGAGCAAACTAGGTTCACCATGGTTCTCTTTCTTAATTGAAGTGCTTGGTTATGTGGCAGTAGGTCTGCGAAGGTGTTCAAAATGGCTTCGCAATGCCGATTCGCAATTTGGAAGATTTTTGTTTTTGTACTCTTTGCAGGAGGGATCCCACAAACAGCATTGCGCCTCCCACAAATCAATAAAATAGATCTTGTTCTTCGCACGAAAGTGAAATATCTCCGTCCGCCATGGTTGTTGGATCGATGACAATCTTCTTATCTCCAACGCAGAAGAGGGTAAACGTTTTGACCAATCAGAGAAAAGGTTTGCCTTGGATTGCTCAACATGTCGAGCGATCTTTTTCCGACAGCAAACTATGGTTTGCCGAGGTTCGCGAACTACATCGAACTAGGTTCGCCATATCTTTGGATCGTCTAATTAAGAACCAACCTGGTTCGCCCGAGATCGCGAACTCTAGATCGTCAGAGTTGGTGAAAAAATGTACGGGTAGGTTCATCCAATTAAGAACAGCCTATAGATCTGACACACTACAGCAATTTATGGATCGAAAATGATAACCGATAGTTCAAGGGTGGTGCCAGAATAGCTAGGCCATTATAGATCTGACGCACCACAGCAAGCTATGGATCGACCATGACAGTTCAAGGGTGTTGCCATAATAGCTTGGCACCTAGGGGTGCCAAGCTGTTCTGGCAACACCCTTGAACCAAATTTGGGAATTTCAATCTTAGCGCTTACATGTGAAAACTCATTCGAGTCACGCCAAATACAGCATAAAGTCGCATGTTCAGATGCAGCACATCGTGTATACATGTGTTGACTGGTAATAAATAACTGAAGACGGTCAAGAATGTAAAAACCAGCAATCGCCATGCAACGTAGCGACACAGAACTGCATGAGCTAAAACTCACCTCGCTAAATGACAACGTGTAGTCGTCATCGTAACCGGTAATGGTTATCACATCCTGTCCAGGCACCATGTTTTCCGGGACACTGCCAGGGTAGCGACCTTGAGGATTTGTACCGCGGAAGTACGGCTGCTCATCGTTTTTGTCGATCAGACGGATGGTGGGGTTTACTTCTGACTGCAGGGTCACTGGCCCAAAGTTCTGTGGAGAAAAAAAGGAGGTGTAAATTCACACGTGTGCGACACCCTGCATGTGAATACGCAGCTTTATGCCACGTATCTGGATGCGATATATATATTTCAAACGAGTCAAGCATATTTATAAGCAATAACGTTCAACCTAAGTTTACATAAATATCCACTTGTCAGGCTTTCTGTCAACGGAAAATTCTCTGCATTTAACCCTTATCATTTGGAATACACCAGTGTGTGAAATAAGTTTGACTAAAATAGTTCCAGGGTAGTGCCAGAATAGCTTGCTAGGCGCCAAGCTATTCTGGCACCACCCTTGAACTAAAGCCATTGGTCTATATCCTTATCTGTAAGTACTATAATGTAGTTTGCATATGGCAGTGTACACATTTGAAGCTTTTAGCCTCAGTATGATATGGGTTATCTGTAAGTACTATAATGTAGCTTGCATATGGCAGTGTACACATTTGAAGCTTTTTAGCCTCCAGGCGCCAAGCTATTCTGGCACCACCCTTGAACTAAAGCCATTGGCCTATATCCTTATCTGTAAGTACTATAATGTAGCTTGAATATGGCAGTGTACACATTTGAAGCTTTTAGCCTCCAGGCGCCAAGCTATTCTGGCACCACCCTTGAACTAAAGCCATTGGCCTATATCCTTATCTGTAAGTACTATAATGTAGCTTGCATATGGCAGTGTACACATTTGAAGCTTTTAGCCTCAGTATGATATGGGTTAACTGACAAATTTGTAGGGAAGGAAAAAAAGTGGAAGGCCATCCGTACACAGGGACCGACAAATACTGAGAAAAATATTAACTTGTCCCCACCAAGTTTCCAGTATGCGACGGACTGCAGAGCGCCTGGGGCGGATTTTTTGTCATGCTGTCTGTCACCACGACGGACAGTTTTAAATCCTAGCGGAAAGCCTGACTTGTCCAAAATATCCAACAACAAACTGCAAGAGACACAGAGCTTAATGAGCCCCCGCAGAAGCGGGAGACAATCAGGATCTGTGTCTCTTGGTGAAGACACTCAAATCAGGCTTCCTCAGGTGGAGGGGCACTGATCCTCATCGTTTTCTCAAACAGCAGTAACTACGAGGTTACATCAACTCTTTGGCGGGCCAGTGGTCATAGTTTGTATTTCTGAAATCTTCAACACCACGGAACCCCCTCTGTCCCCCGATCAGTGTAAGGTGTGCATCCATCGCTGTGTGTCAGATACTGTGTTAACCCATTCAGTGCCAAGAACATTTGAACTTTGCAGGAAAACGTGAGGCCAAGAGGCATAGATCCTCATGAGCCCCCGCATTCGCGGGGGCTCATGAGGATCTATGTCTCTTGTAGTTTGATCATGTTCACTTGTTCTTGGCAGTGAAGGAGTTAACCACTGCACACGAAGAAGTCTCATTCGCTCCTCACCAGACAGCGAAGTCGAACAGTGTAGCTGTTGATGGCCTCGTAATCCAACTTTCCGTCCACGTTCAGGTACATAGTATTCCCCGTATACGTGATAGCAAACGTCCCCGTCGACTGGCTACTGCTCCCGTCCTCCTGAATAATCTGAAACTCCACTCGCTCGTCATCAATATTCGAGTTGCAACTCATCGTGGCGATGAGCGTTCCGACAGTGGCCGTCTCGGAAACCTCGTAGGTCATGCTGTCGTAGTTTTTGTCCCAGGTTGGGGGGTTGCTGGTTCCCACAGCGACGGAGATGGTGGCCTTGACAGTGCTGTTGAGCGGAGGTGTCCCTTTGTCCTTGGCCATTACTGTCAGCTCGTACGATGTTTTCTGAAAACAGATAAATTAATACATTCAGCCCCGAGGTGGAAGTCCCTAGGGGTCCTATGAAGACAATAGTACAGATCAGGAGGCAGACTGCAAATAATACTTATAATAATAATAATACCGTTATTATATAGGCGCTTTTTCTCAATTTTTTGGGAAATCGACTCAAAGCGCCGCGAACTGAAACCCAACAAGCACACTCACGTAACAGACACGGATTTACGCCATTTAAGACAAACACAGTAGAAGATAGACAAAGGGCCAGTTCAGCTACTGAAGTTACAGAGATTTTTGATCACTTGTATTTGAAATTTGTAAAGTGGCCTGAAACCGGTACCAAAGTGCGGGGGGTGGGGGGTGGAAGAACCGGAGTACCCAGAGAAAGAACCCCCGACGGTCCGCCCGAATTAACGGTGACACTTACCAGAGGAGAAAGTCCGACGCCGGAACCCGTTTTCGAACCTCGCACCTTTGACATTGGTGGCAGGCGCCTTAACCACTGCGCCACGGACCGCCAATGGCCAATACTTCATGTGTAATGCCAGGATAAACTGGCACCTACGCTACAGGCACATTCTAGTTTGACACCATTTTTGAACTGTTATGGCCAATTGTTATCCCATTTGAGCATTTCAGGGCCTAACAGACAAATGTGTGCACCAAATGCACAAGATCTGGAAATCACAAAAGAAGAAAATAGACTATTTTCAAAGTTACAAACAATTTACCCTATTAATTTTAATCCCCAAGGGGACATTTCTCAAATTTTGGAGTGGCCAATAACAACTGCGTGCCAGTTGCAGGAGATGAATCAACCATGATAATTCAAGGGTAATGCCAGATTAGCTTGGCGCCATCATGCGCCTAGGTAAACTGGCATTACCCTTGAATTGTCATAGTCAATGGTGGGGCAGGTGGGGATTCTTTTTTAGCCCACACAAAACTCCAGATGTATATCCAAAGGCAGAGACCCAGAAAACAGTCACAGCAAGCAAAACACGCATCATGCATCACCTACCCCAACAAGGTTCTTTGCCAGGAAGATGAACCCTGTTGGCAGAATCCCAAAGATGTCCGCATTGTTCACCAGACTGTACTCTATCTCTCCGTTCAGCCCGATATCCACGTCGTAGGCTCGCACAGGCAGAATGACTTGGTTGAGCTGCGTGTCACTGGTGATATCGGCCATGTACGAGGTCAGATCAAACTTGGGCGGATTGTCGTTGATGTCTTCAACCTCCACTCGGAACGTGCACCAGCCGTCCAATGGAGGATTGGCCCCGTCAATTCCGTTTACTGTCACCTGGAAGTTGTGGGGAAAAAAAAGACCAAATAAATGCTGAATGAAAACAATATATTCAAGTAAATATATCGGGTAATTAATTAACAGTACACCATTACATGACGTTCACTCACAATAAATGATGTTAACCCATTGAGCCCCACGGATACATTTCTCAATTTTGGAGGTGTTTCTTATTGACTTTGTACCAGCTGTAGGAGATGGCTCGACCATGGTAATTCAAGGGTAGTGCCAGATGAGCTTGGTGCCTGAAGGCACCAAGCTCATCTGGCACTACCCTTGAATTATGGTCGATCCATCTCCTGCTGCAGGGTCCCATGGCTAAAAGGGTTACAGCAAAAGTTCAGATGGCCAACATTTTCTGACATTGCAGAATTTTATTTTACAATTTCAGCTCCATTTTAAATTTGCACTAAGATTCCAGCTACTTTGTTATCTACATGGCCGACAAGTTCTCTACACAACCATTCCCCCCTGCCCTTTATCCCAACTTCCTACACAGCAAGCTGATCAAGAACCACCCTCAAAGCCACTCCGATCAATCACCGTCAATCTCTCACATCAAGAACACACATGCACCATGACTGACCTGGATGTATTTCTCAGAACGCGACTCTCTGTCGATGTCACGGCCGACGGTCAGCCAACCAGTCTCGGGCTCAATGCGGAACGTTTTGTCAACCGGTGAGACAATCTGATAGCGAACACGCCCGTTGTCACCTCGATCCTCGTCCTTTGCTTGCACCTGTTGGTTATTGTGGAAAAGAAAGGATTGATTGATTGATTGTACATTGCTTAACGTCCCGACAGCAACAAGGCTTTCTCAGGACGTGCCTGCACTGCTTGTGAAAAAAAACTAAACAGAAAATTGAATGTTATGTTGCCAGCCGGTGAAATACATTAAATAAACCTACAACATGGGGCCTAAATAAAGCTAAGACCATTTAGCAACACACATCCAATATCAAGAGCTACAGGCAGTGCAGACAGTAGGGAGAGTTTTAAAAAGGCAAATACAGGTGAATGGACAAAGGGTAGACAGAAACACATGCCCCAGAATAGATAGAAAAAACCCACCCTGTGGGGCTGACCAGGGTGACCCTGGGAAATAAAAAATACCTAACCCCACCCAAGTCCCCTAGGGCAGACCCGGGTGGGGGGGGAAAAGAAAGGAGATATTACTATGACATGTCTAAACTGACCAGTCACATTGTAAATTAACCCCCGTGCACATGCAGCCAATACTGTGAGCAGTACTGGCAGCTGCATGCGTAAAGGGCTTAACCCATATCATACTGAGGCTAAAAGCTTCAAATGTGTACACTGATATGCAAGCTATAGTACTTACAGTAAGTACTATTGGCGCCTAGAGGCGCCAAGCTATTCTGGCACTACCCTTGAATTATTTTAGTCAAAATTATTTCACACACTGGTGTATTCCGGATGTTATGGGTTAATCAGTTTAACTCACTACAGAACAAGCTTAGAAAACGAATAAAGCAGCCTTTGACAAGAATAATCACTCTGGTTGCATGATAGTGGCAAAGATGTCTTCTTCTTTTCAGTGATTTGTGTTTGACCAACTATTGAATGCTGGGCCGTGATTACTATTACACCTATATATATGTCAGCTGTAAGGTCCAAATTCACACATCAGCAGAGATCCAGAAACAAGCATTAACACCCACTGACTTATTAACCTCTTCACTGCCGAGAAACACTGAACCGCTGTCGCCAGGGCTGATGAGGATCTATGCCTCTTGCTGAAAACACTTTGCATCACTTCCTTTTGTAATTGGGGATCTTTGAGACTGAATTTACGATTTCAAACACACATGGAAATGAACACACTAGCAGTGAAGGTGTTAAATTTCAATATTCTCCCCAGTCAAATCGTCTGCTGGTCTGTGATTTCCAACCTTACAGCTGCAAACTGTCGGGTCCAAAATCACATACCCGCACACATCTACATTTAGCCCATCTAACCCCGACACCCTACAGCAGGAGATCCATGGCTCAACCAAAATAATTCAAGGGTAGTGCCAGATTAGCTTGGCACCTGAAGGTGCCAAGCTAATCTGGCACTACCCTTGAATTATGGTCAATCTATCTCTGTACCTGCAACTAAAACACAGTTAAGTCCCAAATCCAAATTTTTTTGGGAAATGCAGGTTTTGGGCTATTAGGGTTAAGTTATTAACTACCCCCCCCCCCCCCCTTACACCCTCCCCTCCACCCCCCCCCCCCACCCTCCCCCCAAGTTCAAAATCCATGCTTATCAACAAATTATTTGCAAAATTCAAGCACAGGCTATGCTCCCCTTCATCCAAGCTTACCTGAATGACTCTTTCTCCAATCTTGGCATGTTCCTTCACTTTGGCATTGCTGTAGTCTGAGCAGCGATCAAACGTCGGCTTGTGTGTGTTGACGTCCACGATTCTCACAACGATGTAGCTGTCATTTGAGAGGGTGTTGCCGCCTCCGCAACACGAGCCGTCATCATACGCTGTGATATTCAGAGGGTATAAATCTGCCCCCTCCAGAACGGGGCGAGCCAGAGTTATCAGCCCAGCAGTGGGGTCGATTCGGAACGCATCTTTCTCAGTACTGCGGGCTGCAATGAAGAAGAAAGGTTTATCAGTTGCCAGTTGTTTAACCCATTAGCCCCAAGGCCACACTTCCTAAATTTTGGAGGTGTCACTCCATAATGATGTACCAGTTGCAGGAGAAGGATGGACCATAATTCAAGGGTAGTGCCTGAAGGCGCCAAGCTTATCTGGCACTACCCTTGAATAATCATGGTCATCTTCTGTTGTTGGGCGTCAAGGCTATATGGGTTAAACCTATGTGAGAGAAACTTACTTTTCTTCGTTCATTGTCATTATAATGCCTTGGCATCTTTATCGTGCAGCAGAACTTGTTTTGAGCGACCATGAGAGATCATCTGGCATTAAAGACCATCATTTAGGTGGCTGTAGCGAACTAAATGATGCTCTTTAATGACAGGTGAGAATGTTTGCCCTTCAAGGCATCTATTGAGAGAGCATCTGTCTTTAATATCACTTTTTGGTGCAAAATATGTGGGTGCTAAAACCTTATTAAAAATACACCTGTGGGTGAAATAAGTTTGTCTAAAATGGTTCAAGGGTAGTGCCAGAATAGCTTGGCGTCTCTAGGTGCCAAGCTATACTGGCACCACCCTTGAACTAAAGCCATTGGTCTTTATCCTTATCTGTCAGTACTATAATGTAGTTTGCATATGGCAGTGTACAGATTTGAAGCTTTTAGCCTCAGTATGATATGGGTTTAAACAGGTTCTACTCTGAAGTGTTCTAAAACTGTTATGCTTCATAAACTGAATTTACCTTTTCACCTGAATGCCACATGAATTGAAATTACCTTCAAGTAACACTACCATGATAGCACAAGGAAAGAGATTGATCAGCTTGATTCAATCATGAAAAACTACTCTGGCACCACCCTTGAACTATCACAGTCAATCCATCTTCTGCTGTATTGTGTCAGGGCTAAATGAGGCCTAATGGGTAGGATTTTTTGTCATGATGATTCTTGCAGGTAGCATCGTGAGAATAAATGCTGCCAACAACCAAAGAGTTAACGCACAAACTTACGTGAAAAATAGTAGGACACTGTGTCGCCATCCAAATCGACTGCCTGTACGATAGCAATGACTGTTCCCACGGGTGCATTTTCGTCCACGTTAATCACCGTGTCGGTACTGGTGAATTCCGGTGATTCATCATTGACGTTGCTGACGGTGATTCGAATGTTGGCGGAACTCGACTTCTTGGGCGCCCCCTTGTCGGTGGCGTACACAGTAATCTCGTACAGATGGCTGGGGTTGCGATCGTAGTCAAGCTCACTGGAAGAACAAAAGCAAGAATAAAGAATTCAAACATTAATTTGTTTTGATGAACCCGTTGGATGTCCATATTCATGATTCCTACAGGACTCACTGCAACAAAAACCACTACTGACAGCCAAAGAGTTAATGGACAAGTCATATACGCCTTTTCATAATAAAATAATTTGTTTAAACCAAATCTCATTGTGTTACGCCCTAGTGTTTGGAGCCGTCTTCTAAAGACTAGTCACTTAGTGACTTACCTTCACTGCTCAGAAAGGTAGGTCAACCAAGATGATTAAGGGTGGTGCCTGAATAGCTTATTCTGCTCTGGCACCACAACTGAACCATGCGTCATGCTCAATCTACATCATATTGAAGTGTGACAGATTTTTTTTTTTTAAAGAAAGAAGAAAAAAAAGGAAAAAAAATAGCTAAAAGGTTAACCCTTTTCATCCTGATACACCAATTGCTTGAAATATATTTGACTGATAGTTCAAGGGTGGTGCCAGAATAGCTTGGCGCCTCAGGCGCCAAGCTATTCTGGCACCACCCTTGAACTACAACAGTTGATCTATCTCCTAATCTGTAATGTAGCCTTCATAGGACAGTAACCAAATTTTACAAAAATAACCCCCTCAATGTTAAGAAACAGCCAGCATCACCCACTTGCAAGAGGCATTAAAAACCTCATGAGCCCCTGTAAATGTGGGGGCTCATGAGGTTCTATGCCTCTTGTAAATTTTACTTAAGTTTTCATGTTTCTTGGGTCAGGGGTTCACTGATGTTAAATTTACAATGATTCCAAAAGCACACAAACTGTTGTCTCCAGCAATGGGGGAAGGTTATGTCTGAGTAAACAAAGGCAAGATAAATCGAAATACTGACCTTTTGACCTTGATGATGCCGATGTAGCTGTATTCGTCCCTCTTCTCTGTCACCACGTAAAAGTAGTTGCTGTCCACAGAGTACTCGATCTCTGCGTTAGGTCCTGCGTCCATATCCTCAGCTTTCACTGTTGACAAAAAAAAATTGATAATAAAATGAATAAATAAATACACAGTGATAAACTGTATTCTCTCCTTCTTCAATAATTCTGACTGTACACAGACTTAGCCAGAAACAAGTGTTTTGGAGCATGAACTTAAGAATCCACTTTCTAAAAACTTGTCTTGAAAGATAATCATGCCGCAATATTCAAACATATGCTTTGTGTTTTAGTACTCTTGCTTCCACCACAAATGCTCCACACAGAACGTTTCAAGTGTCCTTGCGTCTAAAACTCATTTCGTTGAACATAGGAAAACATTTTTTCATCAATACAAGTCATGTGTTAATTTTTTTTAACCCATTCACACTTAATATGATTTCAACAACTTTGCTAAGCATCTCAAGACTACATTTCATTAATGACAGATAAATCGGCTGTGATAGTCGAAGGGTAGTGCCAGATTAGCTTAGCGCCTGAATGCACCAAGCTAATCTGGCACTATCCTTGAACTATCATGGCCGATCCATCTCCCCTGGTGGTGCCTAGCTGGTGAAATATGTTGTTTAACCCACCTTCAAGTACTGAGGCGTCCACAGGCAAGTTTTCTGCGATAGTTTTCAGGTGCTGGGACGTCTCAAACTCAGGCTTGTTGTCATTCATATCCTGAACCTCTATAATCAGCTGCAGAGAAAATGAACAACAATCGTCAACCCTGTGCTCAACTCCCTCCCTTCCACTGTTCAATTCAACCACATATGAACACTTTCAAACCTAATACAGTAAACTTCAGACATAACAACAATACGCAAAGATACTTAGGTATATCCCATGACACAAGCAACCTCATTTACGTAGAAAAAGTGTGGTGAGGAACCTACAAAAAAAAAAAACTTGTTCTTGCAGTCTTAAAAATCCCAGTATAACTGCAGAAATACAATATTTTGGTAACACCACTAAACAGGAAACAATTCACCTGAACGCTGGTTGTATGACATAAATAGCATCAGTTATAAGCCTGTTACAAGGCCAAGAGTGTGACAAAACAATCACTGACCGTGGTGTTGCTGGACAGCGTGGTGGGGCCGAGATCCTCGTGAACCAATAACACCAGCCGGTACTGCAGAGGCTGCTGGGAACGGTCCACTGACTCGTAATCAAGCACCTGCACACACAGATCACCTGACATTCACCCTTTGGCTGATGGTATCACGTTTTGTTGATGTTGAAAGCGCGCTACCGAAAGCCAAAGGTATAGAAAATATAACCCGGAGTCATAGTATTCATCATAAACTTTCGAGATTTCCCCAAGTGATGGATCAAACTTGACTGTTCAAGGGTAGTGCCAGATTAGCAAATTTAGCCCCAATGCCCAGCAGCAGGAGATGGATCAACCAGGATAATTCAAGGGTAGTGCCAGATTAGCTTGGCACCTGAAGGTGCCAAGCTAATCTGGCACTACCCTTGAATTATTATGGTAGATCCATATCCTGCAACACCTTACACAGTTGTTTGGCGACACCTTCAAAATTAGGTAAATGTGGCCGTGGGGTGTAAATGGGTTAGCTTGGCGCCTCTTGAAGTTGAAAATCATGGTATGTCCACCTTCAAGCAGTAAGGATCTATAATGCTCAAGACTGCAAACCAGAACAAGATATAATGGAACATATTCTCATTTCTAAGCTGTAAGTTTATGTACAGTTACAATGAATTATATACTAAAACAGTTCTTGACTTACCTGAAGGTTGTAAATTCTCCCATCATCGTCGATAGAAAAGACACTGGACGGTTGGCTGGCATCATCGTACAGGTCATAGCTGATCTTCCCCTTTTGGAATTTCTTTACCTGAATCACAAGTTCGTAGCCATCTTTCGTCGTGACCCTGCACAAAATTTGTGAAGAAATCTTTTATTGAGATGCCAGTTATTAATATGCAGAATGTGTCAAATAAGTAGCACTGTGAACTGTGCATTCAGAATATCATGGGAGCAAAAATAGCTTTGTTGTTTTGTTGTTAAATTGCAAGTTCATAAAAGGAGTGTGCATAGGACCATATTTAAAAGTGTTTTAAATTATCTGACGTTGCTAAATGAGAAACTGTCATAGAATAACTACCGTAAGCTACTATTCATTTGGCATTTTAATGCAATGCTTCATCGTCGTCTTCCCACTACCACAGCTGTATTTTTGTCAATGGGTAGTAAAGATTTACTCACATCTGCATAGTGGGGCTGTTCTCAAACATGTATCCATAGTATGGGTCCTCAAAGAACTGCGGCGGTCGCACGCCCACCAGGATTCGAACCGTCACAACTGTCAGCTGCGTCTGATCTCCATGCAGGTCACGTGCAGAGACATCCACCCGTATTTCCTGGTCCTCAGGGTAGCGGCCCGACCCCTTGGTGCGCAGGTACCCCTTGCGGATGAGTCCATAGTCGGCGTCTTCAACGAGCTGCGTGATGACTTCGAAACGCTCTTTGTAGACCTCCGGCACAACTGTCAAGGAGACAAAAATGGGCATTTTTATGCCTTTCAAGTTGAAAACCGTAAAATGAAATACAGTTACCGACAAACCTGTTTTTGAGAAACAACTTTATTTTCGTAAGAATAAAGTGGTCTTAAAAGACATGTCATCTCTTAAATCGTTTTGGACAGAAGAAAATCACCCGTCATTTAACCCTTTTAGCCCCAAGGTCCCATTTCTCACATTTTAGAGGTGTTGACTAATGACTATGTACCAGTTGCAGGAGATGGATTGATCATGATAATTCAAGGGTAGTGCCAGGTGAGCTTGGCGCCTTCTATCTATCTATCTATCTATATCCCGTAGTCTTGCCGACCGTTGGGGCACCACTGATGACTTAACAACTAGCTCCCTCCATTCCTCTCTGTTCTCTGCCATTCTCAGCGTATCACCTAGCTTCAGTCCTGTCCACTCTGAGATATTGTCTTCCCATCTTTTCCTCTGTCTTCCTCTCCTTCGTCCTCCTTGCACAGTGGCACTACCCTTGAATTACCATGATCAATCCATCTCCTGCTGCAGGGTCCCGGGGCTAAAAGGGTTAAGACTATCATTTAGGTGGCTAAAGCCAGGGTTAGGGCCAGTGGCTAAAGCCACCTAAATGATAGTCTTTACTGACAAGTGATATCTACAAAGGAGGTTGCTCAAAAGGTTCTGCTGCATAATTTATAAAGTTTTGAACTAATCTACATTTCACGCCATGTCATAACAAGAATGGCAAAGCCCTTAACGCATTTGAGACGTTCCGCCTCCAGATACGCAGCATTAGCGGTGTATCCAGAGGCAGCACCTCTCGAATGAGCTACGGCTTACATGCATGACCGATCCACGTAATTAATCTGACCTTTCCGATTGAAAGCAAGTGTTCAAACATAAGGAAGTGTTGGCTTTTGCACCTGTGAAATGTATGTTTTCTCAAAATGTACACATTTTTCATTGTTGTTAACCTCCAATGACCCTTGACCTTGTGAGCAATGAACCAAATTAGTACGCACAGAAAGCTCTTGTCATCAGCTACCTTTCTAAATTTGATTAAAATCTGTTTGCAAAAATTCTAAAAACTAAGATTCTCTTCACCCCCCCCCCCCCCCCCAACCCCCCCTCCCAACCCCCCCCCCCCCCCCCCCCCGACCCCCCCCCCCAACCCCCCCCCCCCCCCACCCGACCCCCCCCCCAAAAAAAAAATAAATAAATAAATAAATAAATAAATAATAAAAATTTACATCATTTGCAGATCTCTTGTGAACCCTTGACCTTTCCGAATGGTCATCTAAATGAGCATACATAGGAAGGTCTTACAATCAGGTATAGATAGATCTATGTACCAGGTTTGGGATGGAAGTTGTAAATAGTATTTGAGGGGGGAAAAAAGTTGTCCCAGAATAGCCAATTTTCTGATCTCTTGTGACCCATGACCTTTCCAAGGGTCAACCAAAAGGGTCAACCAAATTAGTATGCATAGAAAGGTCTTATCATCTTGAATCTTTTTACCAAGTTTGGGTTTGAAATTGTGAATACTATTTGAGAAAAAACTAATTTTGTCACAATATGGCTTTTCTTTAAAAAAATTGTAACCTGTTTCCTAATCCCCTGTGACCCTGACCTTTGTGAGAGGTCAATGAAAGGTCTCGCCACATGGTATCTTTGGGCCAAGTTTGAAGACTTCCAGTATCACTAGGCAGGCATTGTCATGGAACCCCCAGGGAAAGAGGAAAAGAGGTAGGCCGAGAAACTCCTCAAGAGACTGGGAACCACCTGGAGTAGAATCGAAGGAGAAGCACAGGAGGGGAGTTGCTGGAGGTCTCTCGTCGACGGCCTATACCCGGGTAGGGGTGACAGGCGTAAGTAAGTAAGCAAGTAAGTAAGTTTGAAGACTGTAGCTTAAATAGTCTCCAAGAAAATGCCATGGTAACGATTTTCATAGAAAACACCGGATGGACAACACACGATGGACAGAAGACGGACAGACATCCCAGAACATAGACTCGCTTCTGCTTCTTACCTGAGCCCAAAATTTGGATACCCGATGTGTCACTTTTACAACTTCTTTCAGCAAAAGAAAGTGTACCTCAATCAAGTCCATGCTTATTCTGGTGCACTGCTATCAAGTTTGAAATACACAATTAACAGCATAATTACAATTAAAAAAAAAAAAAAAACAGCCATGAAAATTATTTTAAACGTGATGGACGGCGGATGAATGGCTCATACACAGACTCACTTTACTAAACGCCCGAGTCTTATAGCGGGTATTTATGACAATAATAAATAAACGTACCTGACACAAGTCCATAGGTCACATTAGAGTTGGCATCCTCGTCACTTGCGAAGAGTTCATACACCGTGACACCTGCCGTTTCTGTGGCAGCCACTGTGGCCAGGTAAGGCTTGGGTGCGTTCAGGAACACTGGCTTCTCATCATTTACATCTGTCACTGGAAGCGTTGCGATGATGTCCACTATATCTGTAACAACAAAGAAATTAAAATTAATTCGCCCATCTTAAAATAAGCTGACAAACACTATCAATAACTTTAATTTAACCCATATCATGCTGAGGCTAAAAGTTTCAAATTTGTACACTGCCATAATTATATGCAAGCTACAATATAGTACAATATAATATAGCCTAGAGGCGCCAAGCTATTCTGGCACTACCCTTGAACTATTTTAGTCAAACTTATTTCACACACTGGTGTATTCCGAATGATAAGGGTTAAATGGTAGTCCAACTGACTGGTTGATTGGCTGGTTGATGGTTAATTGATTGGTTGATTGATTAGTTGATGGTTGGTTGATTGATTGAACATCTACGTCTTTTTTCGCCAAGCGGTCTCGTCAGTAGCAGTCAAGGGTTTAACCCATTTAATCCCAAGGCCGCATTTCAGATGCGTCACCTAACAACTATAAAAGTACCAGTTGCAGGAGAACATGCGGCTATAATAATTCAAGAGTAGTGCCAGATTAGCTAGGCGCCATCAGGCGCCAAGCTAATCTGGCACTACTCTTGAATTATTTTGGTTGGTCCATCTCCTGCTGTAGGGGCTTATATATGGGATAAACCCAAAGGGCAGATAATTAGTGAATCGCTGTACAGTCTTAGGTCCAACGCCACAGGAGTCCCTGAAATTTCTGGGAAATCTGATACCCCCTGACCCCGGGGTGAGGTCGGAAACGCATCACGCCGATGTCAGCGCTGCTCCGTGTTTATGTTTATGTCACTCGCAACAATGTTCCCCTTTCTTTTTGTCCCCTCTTCATTCTGGCTGCAAACAGTGTCTAGGCCGTCAGATCATTTCAACTGCACTTGACATAGATCACCCGTGCACCGTCACAAGCTGAGCCAGCCCACGAGAATCTGTGCATTTTGCGGCCCAATTTACATCCACATAGCTCCCCTAAATGAGTGAATTTTTTTTCGGTCGTATTCACATTCCAGGGACCTCAGTCTACAAGAGGCATAGATTCTCATGTGCAAAAGGTTGTTGAAGATCAGACAGCTTCTTGCAGAGATCAACCCTGTGTTCATCCTTCGGCTAAGGGGGATTTTACTGGTTAAAGCGTACGATTACGTGCGGACGAGACGGTGCACAGTTGGCTAATATTGTGGATATGAAACTCTGTGTGGACATCAGTATTATTCTGATGGTCATGCGTATGCGGTGCACATTTCATTTCTGCAGTTGCTGGAGATATCGTCATTTAAAAAATCAGCTGCGAATTTTATTTGGTTTTCGAAACAATATGTCGAGAGAATTAATTGCAGAAATCTTGGATTAAATAATTATGTACGCTTCATACGTATCAGCAATACGCTTTTATACAGAAAATTTTGTTTTCAAGCAAAGTCAAACATTCATCCCGGCAATACATTCAGTGAGTCCCGTCATACTTATTTGTGTAATTTAAATACTGACTTTTTTTTTATTTCAACACACAGCTGGAAATGTCGTCTAGCGGCAAGTGGTTGGGACCTACCTGTCTGACAGATACAGCCATTTGCTTTTATCGCTAGGCTACAGTTCACTGCTTTACAAAAACATCATGCTTCACTAGACCATGAAATTGGCTTGTTAAGTGCTAAAGTAGTAACTCAAACTGGGCACTCCTTGCACTTCCTGTGAAAAGCTGTGGAAGATGGATCGACCATAAAGGCTAACTGGTAGTGCCTGATTAGCTTGGAAAGGCGTCAAGCTGATCAGACACTACTCTTGAGCCATCTTTTATGTCCACTTAACACACATTTACTTACTTACTTACTTACGCCTGTCACCCCTACCCGGGTATAGGCCGTCGACGAGAGACCTCCAGCAACTCCTGTCCTGTGCTTCTCCTTCGATTCTACTCCAAGTGGTTCCCAGTCTCTTGATGTCTGCTTGGAGGTCTCGACGCCAGGAGTTTCTCGGCCTACCTCTTTTCCTCTTTCCCTGGTGGTTCCATGACAATGCCTGCCTAGTGATACTGGAAGCTGGCTTTCTCAGACTGTGACCGATCCATCCCCATCTTCTTCGCCCAATTTCATTCTCTGCTGTTATCTGCTCTGTTCTCTCCCAGAGTCTGACGTTGCTGATCTTCTCTGGCCAGTGGATTAACACACATTTGTAATGCCATAATTATTGTCAGGTAAAGACTGGTTCTTGGAACCTTGTGAAACGCCATGTAACGCATTGAGCGCAATAGTATCAGCTGTCCTCTGAAGACGATACTTAATTTTAACAGTTCAAGAGACAGATCGAGCATGGGAGTTTAAGGGTGGTGCCAGAATAGCTTGGCGCCTAGAGTCGCCAAGCTATTCTGACACTACCCTTGAACTGTCATGGTAGATCCACATCTTGTATCGTGTCAAGGCCGCATGGGTTCGCCTGACTTGGAGTAGGCCCGAGTAGGAGTATCAGAAACTAATATGATTGATTAGTTCCGGGTTTAACGTCCACGGCACCGAAGTGATAATGGACGGCCCTGACAGGCGGGTTATGGGGGACAGGGAAATCTATTTCCTATGGAGTACGACCTGAACACTGATCAACTCAGGCGCACTCCAACTGTGCCACTTTGATTTACCTTTCAGCGGACATGCTATTGAACAAATCCATCTTTTCCCCCCTGGATTGCGAGTCCAGCTACCGGGGACGGGATTACGGGGATTCAAACCGACGACCCGGCGATTCCTTTCGCTCTCCTGCTCCGACGCTTAACCGCCTGAGCTATTTCGGACTCTGTAGACAGGAACTAGGATTACACGATGGCGTACACTTCTGCTTGTTCTGCCTTCAGGTGTCTATTTTCACAAAGCCAGGTGCAACAAAACTGGGCTTGTTACACCAAACGATTCTCTGTGTGCACGCTCATGCTGCCTGCCACCGGAGTTCCATAACTATCTTCCATCTTTCGGCGGAACACTGAGAATAGCTCAGTGGCAGGCGCGGCTCCAGTAAGACTGCGTGTCTAAACACCAGTATCTAAAGACAAAGACTGAGCTCGCCTTCTACTTAGTTGTAGTGAATAATGATGAACACGGTGGGTTTTTGTTCGTGGTTGTTTGTTTTGTTTCTTGAAGCATTGTGCCAAAAACACGTCTAACAATATCATCTGTATCGAGTTGACTGCAAAAATGTTCTACAGTGAAAATGCCCCGAGTTCCCTGTTGGCGCGAAGTGTCGTCTGCTTTTGGTTTTCTTTTCGCAAGTGCTACGGTGGCGAAACGAGAAAACAATGCCTTTAACGAGTCAGCAAGAGGCATAGATTCTCATGAGCCCCCGCCTTGCGGGGGCTCATGAAAATCTATGCCTCTTGCATATGTTTGGCGATTTGTCCGCGACTGATTTTAGTCAGTACAGCGGTTCCCCGCCACGATGGAACAATGGAAAACTACAATGGAAAAGACCCGATATCCCTGAATAGAATCCACAGCTACCGAGTTTAGCAACTTCCACCTCAATTGCGGCTGGACGTGTTTTTCTCTTTCTCCTTCCCCTATTCAGTTCCCAAAATACACACCCCCAGGACCCAACCCAATTGCACTGTGTTGTGACCATGACTGTGTCACGGGGATTAAGATTAGGGATGCTTTCCCAAGGGCAGGGGCGGAAGACAAAATCAATCAGTGGCGGAGAATGATAGAATGAACTGTCAGGTCTCATCATTAATGGTCAGCACGTAAAACAGACTCAGAGAGAGAGAGAGAGAGAGAGAGAGAGAGAGAGAGAGAGAGAGAGAGAGAGAGAGAGAGAGAGAGAGAGAGAGAGAGAGAGAGAGAGAGAGACAGACAGACAGAGAGAGAGACAGAGAGGGTGTGTGTGAGTGTGTGTGTGTGTGTGTGTGTGTGTGTGTGAGAGAGATGATGATGATGAATCTTTATTTATTCAGGATAAAGCTATTAGGCAACTCAATGCCTGTCTTACAAGCTGTCCTGTAAACAAACAACATAACAGGAAAATAAACAGAGCATGCAAATACTAACAATAATAATAATAATAATAAGAAGAAGAAGAAGAGGAAGAAAAACTACGGGAAAAAAACGCAATGGAGAATTTGTAACTGCCTCCGATGCAAAAAGCAAGAGAACGAAACGCGTGCACAGCATTAATATTATACTCATCTAAGACAGTGTCATAGAATCAGCAGCATCAATAGCGTATAGTGACACCGACAACACAATAGATGATCAGGTAGCAAATTTAAGGAGAAAGAGAAAAAAATTGACGTTTACGTGTTATCAGCAGAATTATTTTTATATGGCAAACTGTGAAGTCACGCTGATTGGAAGTGAGTGTGCAATGCACGTTTAAAATGGATTTTATCGCAAAATGATTTAATGTTTAATGGCAATGAGTTCCAGACAGAACTACCAGAAAATAGAAGGCTTGACTTGTAGAGATCTATCCGTGGGCGGGGTAAGTGAAGCAAGTCATTCCTCGTATGTAGGTGATGCCGAGGGCTGAAGTTAAATATCATGCGCAGATATTCCGGGGCTTGATAATGAAATATTTTGTGCATGAGGACGCATTTGTTAAATTTGAGTTGTTCCTTCAGTGTAAGCAGGCCAAGGGATTTTATTTTCTCAGCCGTGGAAATAGGGTTAGGAATAATTAACTTAACTGAACGACGATACAGCGAGTTTAGTTTTTTAAAATGAAGTTCACTGCATTCGTCCCACAAAGAGGACGCATAGTCACAGTGGCTTTTAATGTGTGCGTGAAAGAACAATGTACAGCACTTTGTACTAAGAATATGTCTAAGTTTAGATAGCAGAAATACATTCCTGGACAAGGTTTTGCACAAACTGTCGATATGTGGCGACCAGTTCAGCTGGTCGTCAATTACAACTCCCAGTAGGCGGTGCCTGGATACTTGTTGGATAGGTTTATTGCACATTGAGACGTGTACACCGAAACTCTCTTACACACACACACACACACACACACACACACACACACACACACACACACACACACACGCCGGTGTATGTGCGTGGACGCTGCAATTTGAAATAAATGTAGAGCCCTTGTCATTTCTTTGAAGTCTTCTTTGCACACAGACGTACACTTCACCCGATTGTCTCATTACATCCTGAGAATGGAATTATCAATTTTTTTTTCACTTTGAAACCTATAATAAATAAATTATTATAGAGAGAGAGAGAGAGAGAGAGAGAGAGAGACGTGTGTGTGTGTGTGTGTGTGTGTGTGTGTGTGTGTGTGTGTGTGTGTGTGTGTGTAAGAGAGTTTCGGTGTACACGTCTCAATGTGTGCTGGGAGGAGAGAAACAAATCTGTGCCTGGCACTAACATTCTGCGTTTCAAACCCACAACGTGCAAGTTTATCTTCAGGTTCAAATTATAGCAGTTAGCTGCGCTGTCTGCCCCCCCCCCCCCCCACCCCCACCCCCGCCCCCCCCCCCAACACACACACACACACACACAATAAAACTCTTTCACACAGCGTTACTGTACTGAATTGCCACCGAAGTACGGTCTTTCATCAAGCCATGAAGTTGTATGATAATTGATATTCAGAGAGTGTATGTGCGTGGACGCTGCAATTTGAAATAAATGTAGAGCCCTTGTCATTTCTTTGAAGTCTTCTTTGCACACAGACGTACACTTCACCCGATTGTCTCATTACATCCTGAGAATGGAATTATCAATTTTTTTTCACTTTGAAACCTGGCTACACCACAGTTCCGAAGACAGATCGACCATGATAGTTCAAGGGTGGTGTCAGAACAGCTTGGCGCCTGTAGCCGCCAAGCTATTCTGACACTTCCCTTGAGCTATCACGGTCGATCCACTGACATCCTGTCACAGTACGTTAGGGGTTTATGGGTTTAATGACCTGCAAATTCAGGAAACGCTGAAATAAAACCGATTGTCATGAGCCCATGCGACTGCTGCAGCTCATGAGAATCTTTGCCTCTTGCAGGTGGACAGATGCGATGACGGACCGCAAAGAAGCATCCAAATGTCAAGGCCATGCGAATAGGATTGCGTCAAGACTCAAGATTCAATCAAGTTGAATTTACTGAGAAGGGGAGAAAGTTCAGCTGGAGGGGACATAGCAAAAAAGGCACGGGATGGACGGAAAAGAACCCCGGAGGAAAGGGGAAAGGTTGGTGGTGGGGGTGGGGAGTGGGGGAGCGTGGACAGAGGCGGCACACGAGTTGAAATTGTGACGCAAAATTGCATCATATATTTCTGATTTTTATGACAAGTCGGTGAAGCGACACCTAGCCGCCGTGGATCCGTCATTTGCGAAATGTTAAGCAACAAAACAAATAATGATTTTGCAACGATTTACCCCTCAGATATTGACCAAACCATCGTAATTTATACAACAGCAATCCAAGGCAAAGGAAGCCAGTGTGAATCCGCGACAACAGAAAACATGATGATCACGGCCGCTACGCTTCTCATGATTATGGTAGCCGGCCATAAAAAATGTTCACTTTACTTTAAAAGCTCATCACCGGCTTGGTCAGCCCCGACACAAGAACTACCAGAACACATTGATCGACCATGCTAGTTCAAGGGTGGTGCAAGAACACAATACAATACAATAATACTTTATTGTCCCCGAGGGAAAATTTTGGCGCAGCGGTAACATTCACAAAGAAACCAAAATAAAAGTAATAAAAGTTACATGTTCACGTCATCCGCAACCCCCCCCCCCCTCCCCTATCCACATACATACCAACAAACAACTTAGGCTCACTAATATACATAATAAACAATAGGCTAAGACAAAACTAAAATAATTACATGTGTAAAGTCATGGAGGGTATCACAGACACATAAACTGATAACTGGCACGCACACGCACACACACAGGGCTGTATCACAAGGGTGTTCAAGGGTGGTGCCAAGCTATCCTGGCACAACCCTTGAACTAGCATGGTCAAACTGTCTCCTGAATCGTAACGTCGTCTTAACCCATTACATTCTGAAGCTGATTTTTTTTTAAATTGCTTATTGTCCTATGAAGGCTACATTACAGATTAGGAGATAGGTCGACCATTTTAGTTCAAGGATGGCGCCAGAATAGCTTGGCGCCTCAGGCGCCAGGCTATTCTGGCACCACCCTTGAACTATAAGTCAAATTTATTTCTTGCAATAGTGTACAAGGATGAAAAGGGTTAAAGGACAACTTTCAATATTGAGAATCGCGACCAAGGGTTCAGTGTGTTTATTGTCCAGCAAACATGCATGTAGAGTCACGACCGCAATGCACGATGCAAAGTCATCTGCGGAGGTTGGGGAAGGGAGGAGGGAGAGAGAGGGGGAGTATTAACCTTGGCCTAAAGGGACAGAATGGGGCGGAGGTGGGGGAGGGAGGGAAGGGGGAAAATTGTACGGAAATGAAAACGTTATGCGCCCACACACTATGCGTGTGGACACAAGCAAGTTGTACAATACCGGGAAACAGTGTGTGCGGCTGTGGTGGTGATGATGGGGCAAGGCATGGGATGGGGGGGGGGGGGGGGTGCGGCGTGAGGGAGAGTGCTTGGGGGGGGGGGGGGGGGAAGGGGGGGGGGGGAATATGCGGGACCAGGGTCATTACCAGGAAAAGGAAGAATTCTATGAGCACATGAGTGCAGACACAAGGCGAGAACAAGCAGTTGTCAAATGCACAGAGACAGGGGGTCGGTGAAAGAGACGCCGACATCAACCTTTTCACTTCCAACGCCAAGGTACTCCACGTCCGTTAACCCATCAAGCCCTGACATGCTGCGACAGGATGTGGATCGAACATGACAGTTCAAGGGTGGTGTCAGAATAGCTTGGCGCCTCTAGGCGCCAAGCTATTCCGACACCACAATTGAACTGTTATGGCCAGTCTGTCTCCAGAACTGTGACGTAGACCTAGGATTTCTCCAGTTTGAAAATTTGACAACTTCGTCCTCAGAGCTTAATGAGTCAGTACAATAATCTGAGCCCCAAAAATGTATGGGAGCTGTCCACTGAAAACGCACTTAAAGTTCAGGAAGCAGAAATTAATGATGAACCATGATAGTTCAAGGTTGGACCCCAGAGCATGTACTGCAGTCCTGTCTCCTGTACCAAGACGCCCGAATACAGCACTGGCCACATGGAGCGACGCTGTCAGAGAAACTCTATGGCTCCATTTAAGACCTCAGTACTACAGACCACGAATTTCACCTCCACAACCAATCTTGACATCTGAGGCAAAAACCCGGGAACACTGAAGAAGAAGAAGAAGGTGCCGAATAGCTTGCCAACGCCTATATACTTTGGGCTTGCAAACGCCTTGCCTTTAGGTTGATCAGTAATGATATTTTGGCACCACCCTTGAACTGTAGTGATCTCTATGCTGTTCCAGAGCAGGGGCTTGATGGGGTAAAGAGGAGGTGCTGCGGAGGGGGGGGGGGGGGAGGGCATAAAAAAGAGCGACTGGCTAATTTACCAAGCGCTATCATTTACTGAAAGATAATACGTAATGCGTGACCCTCCGTTAAAACTGTAATCTCTGTGTATCCGTTGAGTAACTATGACGTTCCGTTCTGTGATATTGGACCTTACGTCTCTACGCCGTAAAGTCCAAAATCACAGACCAGCACACTGGCGGCTTTACCAGTACCACACACACACACACACGGACTTTTGAAACTGGCACGAGACGTGAAAGCGACAGCGCCACAGTGATCAATACAGAGGACACCAGGCAATCGATGTTTCACGGCCACAAGGTTAGGACAAAACCAGTCTCCCCCTTTTCCAAGGACCCTTGCGCAGTTCCACAGCGAAATCGCCCCTTCTTCACGAGGCACAGAGCCTCATGATCTCCTGTAGGATCACAGGGCTCATGAGATTCTGTGCCTCTTGCTGGCCAGTTCGAAAAACAAAACTAGATATAACCCTTTGGCAGTCGCGACGAAAACCGCTACCGACTGCAAAAGGGTTAGGTAAACTGGTGACTATGAAAAGAGCTTTAGGTTTATTCTCCCACAGAGGAGGCCTGTGTCCTTACAAGTTACTGCGTGGTGTTCAGCTATGCCTTACAGACGTTGGACACGGCACAGCCTCGCTAAAACGACTTGTTAGACCCGCCCCTATGTCCTCTCCCTGGACATCCAAGGGAAAAAAAAAAAAAAAAAAAAAACACGCCAGCCCTGAAGATATGATTTCGAAGTGCTTACAGTCTATTGATTTGCACTTCACGGCCCAGGCACACAATGACCATGACCTCAAGTAACTGCAACCGCTAGGGCATCGAGGATCACTCTCACGGCTAAACAAGCACTAGTGGCTTGGGGTCAGCACAGCTCCCCACAAAGCTCAGAAGTGACGCGGGGCCCTGAGACTCAAGAGCATGAGGGGTCTGACTCACCCCCTCGATACTTTCGCCCGGCCATTGACAGCAAAGGTCGCCCCCAAAATCGGAAGGATTAGCAGAGTAACACTAATCTCAAACTAAAGCCTTTCCTTTACCGTGGTGTGACACAGCAGAACCTGGTTTGAGTGACCACCTTTTTTTTTGCAAGTAAAAGTGGTATCAAAAGACGTCGTGATGGGCAAAACGTTTCACAGACATAAAGGTCACATTACATAGTCAAATTTGGCCAGTTCAGGCAGTAAGAGGACCGGTGTTTTTAAAAATAATTTTTGCCTTGTTTGAAATGTTGTAGTAGGGCTGAATGTTAGAATTTGCTGGAAATTTCTGGTTACATGAGAGGAGACATGGTGTTTTTAAAAATAATTTTTGCCTTGTTTGAAATGTTGTAGTAGGGCTGAATGTTAGAATTTGCTGGAAATTTCTGGTTACATGAGAGGAGACATGTTTGGTGCTTTGATTCATACCATCCTGAGCTTATCCAGTGGACAATTGTGGGCCTATGTTGAGTTGCCGTTGACGTAGTGATTTGAGGGGCACGCTGATTTCAGCTGTGCTTGGGTGTGGGGTTGGTAAGGAATCGGTCCCAACGGAAATGAGACTGTCAATGTGCTGTTTTTATTGTTATTTTGTGCATGGCAAATGTGCAGCTGGTGGGCAGTAGTGTTTTTGAGGGGATTGAAATATTAGGGGATGCCTGGGACTGACTATGGCTAAGAGACTGTACAGTACGGAAACGGCACTGTGTACCGGGGCCTCAAAGGGCAAACTGGGCAAACAGTTTCACTTATCATTTGACCAATAGGACGCGGTGGCGCGCACCCGGTGGCACAGCGGATTTGCATTTAGTCAAAGCACCACTCGTCCGTCAGGCCCCTATGACAGCCGCAAATTTGCCTATCGACTAAAGTATACCATTTGCAGAAGATGGAGCGACCATGACAATTCAAGGGTAGTGCCTGATGAGCTTGGCGCCTGAAGGCGCCAAGCTCATCTGGCACTACCCTTGCATTATCATGATCAATCCGTCTCCTGCTGTAGGGCGTTGGGGCTAAACGGGTTAAGCTCACACTACAGCCACGTAAATGATGGTCTTTAATGACAGAAAATTCCTCTTTACTAAGACAAGAGTATCATTTAGGTGGCTATCTATCTATCTATCTATCATCTCCGGTAGGTCTTTAATGACAGAAAATTCCTCTTCACTAAGAGTATAATTTAGGTGGCTATCTATCTATCTATCTATATCCCGTAGTCTTGCCGACCGTTGGGGCACCACTGATGATTTGGCAACCAGCTCCCTCCATTCCTCTCTGTTTTCTGCCATTCTTAACGTATCGCCCAGCCTCAGTCATGTCCACTCTGAGATATTGTCCTCCCATCTTTTCCTCTGTCTTCCTCTCCTTCGTCCTCCTTGCACAGTGCCTTGCAGGATTGTTTTGGCAAGCCCTGCTGAACGCGTGACATGCCCATACCACTTCAGTTTGCGTTTTTTCATAATGGCTAATAGGTCTTCATAGGGCCCGATGGCTTGCCTCAGTGATTCTGCTTCCCACTTCCTCGTTCGTGATGTGATCTCCGTATGAATGCCAAGCAGCCTTCGAAAATATCTCATTTCAGTGGCTTGTATCCTCCTTTCAAGGTCTGCTGTGAGGGTCCAGGTGGCTACAGCCACGTAAATGGTGGTCCTTAATATCAGGTGATCTCTCGTAAGGGTGGTCTCTCAGAACAGGTTCTGATGCGGTCGCCTATTTCAAGTTAAACGGCAGGGTTTCAGCCTTCACACGGAGAGAAAAGGAGAGAGCTCTCCAGTTTTTCGACGTTCCCTGGAGTCTGGACTTGTCGGGTGGTTTGCAAACCGGAAAGAAAATGACACCGTATAATGCCGCCGGTGTGGTTTGTGGACACGGAATGACAAGCGACGGTTTGACACTTGCAATTTCCCGCCCAAATTACCCCACAGCGGACGGCGGCTTGACCCAGCGGCGATCAAACTACTTGTAATGCTGTGCTGGCCAACTTATGATGCAGCGTACAGTTCCACCCCTTCACTGCGAGTGGACGCAAATAATGTTCTGAAATATGTTAACCCTTATCATACTGAAGACAAACGCTTCAAATTTGTACACTGCCATGTGCCAGCTACATTATTAGATTATAGTACTTTAATAATATATATATATATATATATATATATATATATATATATATATATATATATATATATATATATATATATATATACCAATGGCTTTAGTTCTGGCACTACCCTTGAACTATTTTAGTCAAACTTATTTCACACACTGGTGTATTCCGAATGGTAAGGGTTAATTACGTTCAACGCCAAGCACCCGTCACAGGAACATGGATACAAATTGGTCTCAGCAAGAGGCATAGATCCTCATGAGCCCCCGCAACTGCGGGGGCTCATGAGGACCTATGCCTCTTGCAGCTGGGTTGGGTTCACGTTTCTCGGCAGAGAAGGGGTGAGGCCCATTGCGCATGCAGCCACCGGTACAGTCAACACCCAGGGTGTTTTATCATTGCTGTGTATTATGAATTTAAAAAAAAATGCAACGAAACGTTTTGTGCAGTATGAGTCACCGGAAAACGGCAGAGACAGCACGGTGCGTTGTGCACTCAGGTTTTTGGGTCCCCGCGAAACGTCAACATATATACTGCACACTTGGTGCATCCAGCTCGGTACACGTGGTACGTCAAACTCAAGACAAAGACTCTACAACCGCTTCCCTGTAGCGGCTTAGTCTTTGCTCAAGGCTTACGTGTCGTGGGGCCGAAAATGAGTGCATCAATCATGTATAAAAGAGAGAGAGAGAGAGAGAGAGAGAGAGAGAGAGAGAGAGAGAGAGAGAGAGAGAGAGAGAGCGTCAGTAAAGGGGATTTGAGAAGACAGTGGCGGTGGTGGCGGGGTTGGGGGTGAGGTGGGGGACGAATGAACAGGGGGTTGCGATGGAAAACGCTAAATATTGTCAGAGAGAAAAAAAAAATTAATTTAACCCCTTGACTACTGACGATGCCGTTCGGCAGTTACGCGAGCGTCCTTTCCGCCGAGCGGTTTTGCCTGTAGCTTTTTAAGGGGTTAGCGTAACATTTTCCAGCATAGCAAGTAAGACGACCAGTTCAATATTCTAACGTATAAAATTATAAACAGCACCGAATCAGCTCACTCACCAATTACGCGGGAAATCGTACTCTGCTATAGCCCAAGGGGCCTGATAAATGTGTCCTCTCAGTCGTCAGCCACCTAGCTGGCTCATCAGATGTTACCTTGCAACCCGCACACTCTCACCCAGGTTTTGAAATTTGAAACTTGTGTCCACCGAACTTAGCTGTGCAGGTGTCAAGAGCTAAGCCTACGTTTTAACCCATTTAACCCCAACGCACCAAAGCAGGAGATGGATCGACCATGATAATTCAAGGGTAGTGCCAGATCAGCTTGGCGCCTGATGGCGCCAAGCTGATCTGGCACTACCCTTGAATAATCATGGTCGATCCATCTGCTGCAACTGGTACATAGTAGTTAGCAGGAACACTCCAAAATGTGTGTGTGTGTGGGGGGGGGGGGGAAATACGGCAGTGGGATTAAATAGGTTAATGAGAATGCGATCTACTTTCCAACAGAGTGAGAGAGCCAGTGGGCCAATTATCCGGTACAATGACATCATTTTTTTAATTTTTTTAATTTTTTACCCTTTGGTTGTCGGCAGCGGTTTATGTCACGACGATTCCTGCAGGTCACATCGACCAAAACCGTTACCGACAGCCAAGGGGTTAAACTCCGTTTTTGTAGAAGTCTCATTCGTATTTAATGTGCATTAAATACATCACGACCTAGGCGGAAAACACGTGCTGCCGACACAGCGTCCCGTTTCCGCCCCCGCTCAATCAATGTTAAAGCTGAGGTGCAATGAGAAAAACCCGCCCAGCGCGTGTTTTAAAAAGACTACAGGACCCAGCTTGGGCCCTGCCCCTAAGTGGGTCAAATCGGTTCGTAACACAGTTGACGCAGTTGGCAACTGCGTATCCCGAGCTTGCAAAACTCTCGGAAAACGACAGACCACTTCCTGTTGCACGGAAATCATCGCGATTAGCAGATCGGACAACAGCAGACGATTCTTTGACACTTTGAAACTGACCGACAGCCACGGATTTTACGCGCTGGGGACTATGATGGCAGAATGCACGGCTGTACATGCTGTAAGTATGACTCCTGACACTTTGTAGTTGTGAACGAATTTTTTCAACACGTACCTCCAGTCCAATATAGGCTAATATAAATAAAGAAGCATTGTGATGTACAACCAATACAGTAAATTGAGAGAGAGAGAGAGAGAGATTATAACAACAAACACAAAACGACAAATAACCCCTCCTTCCTCACCCTTCCGATATCAAATAAAGCTTCAGGCTGTACTGTGTAACTTACGGATAGCTCGGCCTGGTCCATATCCAGTGTGCGTCCAGGCAAGACACAAATGGCCTGCTCTGTCCGTCGGGTGGTCGAGTGTCGTCTGCTACTGTTGATGTCAGTAAAAATATCGCTGGTTTAGATCAGTGATCGCGGTGCGCACTCGCTGCAAACAGGAAGTGGCCTGTCTTTTTCACGGGAGTTTTGCCAGCACGACAAACGCAGTTGAAAACTCAGTCAACTGGGTTGCAAACCGGTTTGCCGAAGTTAGCCGAACGTTCACGAAGACAGGGCCCTCGCTGGGTCCTGCAAAGTTTTTTTAAAACACGTGCTAGGCGGAGTTTTGTGACTGTTTCTCAGCTTTAAGTTCAGGGAGTGAAACTTTTAGTTTAACTCATTCGAGACCTGCCGCCTCCGGATACGCATAAGCCGCGTATCCGGAGCCGGAACGTCTCGAATGAGTTAAGATCTTTCTTGCTTTTTGCATACTGGTTGTCGTGCCCCCCCCCCCCCCCCCCCCCCCCCCCCCCCGATTTACTGCTGCTAGCGCAGCGAATTGAAAAAAATGTTAAATGTTTAGGGCTTAACGTCTTTTGTCCACCACGAAGGTGATTTCAAAGATGGGGCACCAAAACAGGGTCTGAACAAATTTTGACCCAAGCTGGATTCGAACCGGATATAACCAATGTGAACATTTTTCAACCTTCGGTAAGACATTCAGAACATAAAATAATTCCAAAGTCTACCGTATTGTTTGGGGCTCACATGACCTTTTAGCAACATTCAGAGTTGTTCATATTTTTAAGCTTAAATCCATCTCATCTATTTCCCTCCTCTCTAACCTGACCTCTGGTCAACACACATTCCAGCGCACAAATAAAGACAGACACACGGCGCTTCCCGCCATTAGTATGCTCTGTGGGCTGGAGTAGCGACAGGAATTCTGAAGAAGAAGAATAGCACGAGCAGCAAAGTGACGTCACTATAAGCTTCACGTCATGGCATCGCTAGTTCCACGTCGCCGTGTACATAGTGACGAATTTGATGTTTCACGTCACTCATTCGAACGGCACGCAGCCTCTTCCAGGGCCGTCTGTTTTCTTCCACACAGCCTCTTCCAGGGCTGACTGTTTGATTTGAGTATAACGTGGCTCCAAAACTTGCAACAATAAATTAATTATTACTGAAAACGTTGAAGAGGTACAAAGCTGGCTAACGAGCTCATCTAATGTCTTTCTCCAAACAAGCTACATCCAAAATTTTAAGTGCATATAATCAAAACAACGGACTCTAAAGTGGGTCAACCAACTTTCTATAAACTGTCATTTAACTCTTTTTATTATTACATGGTATTTATATGGCGCATTTCTCATATTTATAATATAACTCAATGCGCAGAATGTAGCCGCGAACTGAACCCAACAAGCACGCTCACGTGAATCACGCGCATTCACTCACACACTGTACTTAAACACAGAACATTCACGTGGTGCTAAGGTCAAGCTCAAGCGAGCTACTGAAATGACGGTATTTGGAAATCGTTTTGTATTTGAAATTTTATTAAGTTGGCTGAAACTGACACCAAAGTGGAGGGGGAGGAAGAACCGGAGTACCCGGAGAAAGAACCCCCGACGGTCCGCCCGAATCAACGGTGACACTTACTAGAGGAGAAAAGTCCGTCGCCGGAACACGGAATCGAACCTCGCACCTTTAGCATTGGTGGCAGGCGCCTTAACCACTGCGCCACGGACCGCCCCAACTCTTCAATGAAACATCTAATTTCAATATGCTGGTGGTGGGGGGGGGGGGGGGGGGGCGACAAACGACACAAGCCAGAGTGAATTTCGCCAAAGAGAATGTGTCTTACGTAAGCCTACATTCTCAGTCTTTTCTTTTTTCAACAATCATCTTCCTGTGACAACATTTCCAATTCGAGAGCTATCCACAAAAGTACGTCTTTACTGAAACAGAAGAAGGGATAATGTTCAACATTTATAGGGCTCGGGAAGCTGACGTCATCACGCTAATCGTGGCGGCCATCTTGAGAGGATACGTGACTCATGCACTCATAGGAAAATCGCTATCAGGACAATGTCAGGAAAGTCCTGACGTGCTATAGGCAATAACCGCAAGTCTTCCCATCACCGTAGGAAACCGCTACCCAGAATCTGTTTTTGTTTGTTTCCAAAGAGGAAGAAACATGAAGAAAAACGTGTTGAAACACTACTTCGCTACTATCGGAAGTCTATCGTATCCTCTCAAGATGGCGGCTGCCCGCGCCGACGCTCCTATGCAACGCAGGGAACTTCTCTAGGCCACTGGTTGTCTCTCTCAATTCGCTATCACTGATCGCCCGGGTACCGAACCGAGAGAAATAACCAGTGCAAATGAGCAACTGACAGTGCAGGCATCAGATAATCCCAACTGTCGGACACGCTTTATGTCGCCAGCGCTTATATTATATTTATAACCTAGGCTGTAGCACTAGCAGACAGGTAAGAAAATTACATGAAACGATAGATACACCCACACACACAAAGAAAAACAGAAACAGTTGCAAACGCGGCGGAGAACGCTTATCTTCTCTGTACACTATTGAACGCTACAGCAGGGACCAGTCGCACGAGTGACCTTCGTCCTGCGCCAGCCACTAAGCAAGGTGCTCCGCGGATCACCTTGCTTAGTGGCTGGCGCAGGACGAAGCTCAATCGTGCAACTAACTTTGCTGAACAGGAACAAGTCTCACAGACGTTCAGCCATACATTACCATCTGCAAAAGTCATACAATAGATCAAGTCCTTTTTGTGCATGGATCCTCCGAGTGAGGGATTTACAACCCCTTTCAGCCTACGGCAAACTGTGTGCTGGTCTATAATTTTGGATTTTACGGCCTATGGCCTAAGGGTCCAAAGTCATAGACCAGCGCACATAAATACACTTGTCTTTCAACACACGAGCAGGTTTTTGTGACTGGCCAGAGGCCAATGTTGCCGGAACGGACTCTGAAAATACACACTCTCTGAGTCGGGCGTCCAAGCGAAGCCCTGAAGATCCGTTTGCAAGTGCAAGAGCTATACATTATCACGAGCTGATGCAGTGCTAAGGCCACATGAAGATCTATGCCTCTCTCGGGTGGATAAAACAACATTTAGGCCTCTATTCTTTGGTCGGAAAAGACAATGAACGCTTTTCTCAATACAGACCATTGTGGAAGGCGTACAACAACCCTCACGCACATGAATTCAAACACATTTCTGTCAGAGACATAGATCTTCAACTGCAACAAGTGGAACAGGAGGATCTGTGCTTCTATCGTCAAAACACCCATTTAGCCATGTGTTATTCTTCAGCGGAAGGCTGTTGGATTTCTTCCAACAACAAAGATCTTACGCTTTGTTGATCTAATCCACTTGGTTGGCCTTTGTTTCCTTGCACAATGCAAACGTGTGGCTGTTTGACTAATCTTACGCAAACCCCAAACACCTGCAAGAGACATATCCTCATGCGTCCCCGCCAAAGGCGGGGGCTCCTGAAGATCTATAACTCTTGTTTGTTCAACTTGCTTTCTCTGCGGGAGTGTGTGTGTGAAAGTTGAGCTGCAGAATGTTCTTGTTTTATGAAAACGTGTGCTGTATGCCATAATAATAATAATAATAATAATGTTTATTATATAGGCGCGTTTTCCCAATTCGGCGAATCGGCTCAAGCGCCGCGAACTGACCAACACGCACGCTCACGTGACACACGCATTCACTCTGAAGACAACATGTACAGACAACACAGGACATTCACGTGGTGCGAAGGGTCAGCTCAGCTACTGAATTTCGGAATTTAATCGCTTGTATTGAAATTTAAAGTGGCCTGAAACCGTACCAAGTGGAGGGGAGGAGACCGAGTACCGAGAAGAACCCCGACTGCGGCCAGACTGCAGAGGAATTCACCTGACTCACGTCAACATTACCACCTAAGCCGACAAGGAATTAGCGACGTGTGCTGCAAGAAATACCAGGGACTGAAAATGAATGTGCAAAGGGACGACTCTGTTTGCATATAAAACCCGGCTAAATTCCACGTTTGTTTGTTGTCGTTTTTTCTCCTTTTAGAGCCTAACTGCAACTGCCTCCTCTGCAAATTTTCAGACATTACGTCCAGATGCAGAAGGTACTGTCATGGGTAAAAAACTAGATTGAGGAGAGTGCCCTGGCAGAATGATGTCTGGAGACGAGAACACTCACCTGTCGGTACACTTCTGCTATCATAATCCACATGACACGCACGTGGTCTGCCTATCGCTGTAGTGTCAACTATATTGCCTGACGAAGTCGACGGACAGGCATAACGTTAACCCATTTAACCCTAACCCCACATTTCCAAAGCCGACAAAGGAATTATGGACATGTGCAAAGAGACGACTCTGCATAAATAAACCCGGCTAAATTCCATGTTTGTTTTTTTCTCCTTTTAGAGCCTAACTGCAACTGCCTCCTCTGCAAATTTCCAGGCATTACTTAAGGAAGTGTCACATAACGATTATGTGCCAGTTGCAGGAGGTGGATCGACCGTGATAATTCAAGGGTAGTGCCAGATTTGCTTGGCGCCTGCTGGGACCAAGCAAATCTGGCAGTACCCTTGAATTGTCATGGTCGACCCAACTCCCATTTGAGTGCATCGGGGTAAAATGTGTTAATTTGGATGGTACCACCTGCCCACCTATGTCCCACGACCTGAAACAGTACCGACGGTCGAGAACAGAAGAGTATGTATTCTGCATTGATACAACACCTAAGAAAAAAATTAATAAATAAAAATAACATAGTACAACTAATTACTTGACGCTTCGTACTGCCAGATTGAACATTGTACCCAACGCTAAATAACTAATTCTTACTGGTCGAATACTTCTAACGCAAATTTCGCTACAACCAAGCCATGGCCACTTGTTCAACTGGGGTGCAAAGAATTCACGTATTATTTTGTGATCACACGGGCCGTGCGTCTGCTTCTTCAGTAGTGCGCAAACCCAGAAACGGAAATACGATGAAATCGATACGCGCACGAAACTACGGCTCGAAAAAAAAAGCGTGCTTCCGGTAGACCCTTATCTAATGTGGAGCTTAACTGTGACTGACTAAATCATTGATCGCAATCGATCCCCCGAATCAATAATTTACTCCAAAAGACGTGAAACGGCAATGAAAACAGATTGATTGATTGATTGTACATTGCTTAACGTCCCGACAGCAACAAGGCTTTCTCAGGACGTGCCTGCACTGCTTGTGAAAAAAAACTAAACAGAACATTGAATGGATGTCGCCAGCCGGTCAAATACATTAAATAAACCTATCACATGGGGCCTAAATAAAGCTAAGACCATTTAGCAACACACATCCAATATCGAGCTACAGGCAGTGCAGACAGTAGGGAGAGTTTTAAAAAGTCAAACACAGGTGAATGAACAAAGGGTAGACAGAAACACATGCCCCAGAATAGAGAGAAAAACCCACCCTGTGGGGCTGACCAGGGTGACCCTGGGAAACAATGAAAACAGGTTGTGCAAAATGAACACATGCACAGACCGCATGCCGGGCAATGTTGCAAACACCAACACTGTTCATGTTCGCCTCAAATAATTCTGCCCCAAAGACAAATCCTCCATCTGCAAGGGACATAGATGCACATGAGCCCCTGCAGGAGCAGGGGCTCTTGAGAATCTATACTCTTTAGTGCTACGTATCAATGCTACTAATTGACAATTTACGCCTGCGTACCTCAGAATGTAATGCTTACAACCCCTACAACTACCTAATATTAAACACAATAACAAAAGTAGCGAGCAACACGCTGGTGCCACAATATGCCATTCATGATTCTGATTACCAAGGAAAAGGACAAACAGTTTTTACAAACAGACGAACGCTGGATGTTTGAGATGGTCATGAATTATTTGGGCGGACACAACCGCACTGTCAACCTTTCAATGTTATCCACACCATATCCAGCGCCATCTGTGAGACGACAGTTCTATTTTGTCTGATTCAGTGGTCAAGAACTTAACTGTCGGTAGCATTCTTTGTCGCGATGATTCCTGCTACCGACAGCCGAAGGGTTATTGTTATTATTACTTGTTGTAATTAGCACCAGAAGGCGGCTATTACATTGCTACAGTACAACCTATTGGCTGTGAAACCAAATGCGTGCTGGTCTGTGATTGCCTATAGCTGCTGGACGCAAAGTCCAAATCCACAGACTAACAGATTATTTACTTGAAAACTTGTGTGTACGTTTGCAAATGAAATATTGAGTATTTGAACGAGACTCCAATTTTTTTCTGCGCCTTCTAAGTTCCATTTTTATTTTTTTCCTAACACGTCTAACTGTAAAGCCTTGGAAGATGTGGGAATCACGAAAAGGAGGGGTGGGCGGGGGGTCGGTTGTGCAAAACAATGTCAAAACAAAACGCCTGATGCAATGTGGGGTATGCAAAACATGTTGTGGTGGCAGGCCAAATTGTCCCCCAAAAAAGTTGCAATGGTTAGCAAGTCGACTTTTTTGCGCATGTGCCCAGCGGAAATGGTCTGAACAATACTGAATAGTCATGTAGAAACACACTGTAACTGAATAAAAAGGAATTTTAAACAAGTGCAAAAAAAAAAAAAAAAGTGCAAGGGGACACTTGGAAAGCCAAAATGCTATAGTGTTCGACAGAAGGTTTATGCCGACATTCCAGCCAAAAAAGCCCACTTTAACATCCGACTCAAGCTGAGATAGACTCTTGACTTTTGTCCTTTAAAGTTTATCGCACAAGTAAAGCAGACGACTCCCGCGGCGTTTACAGAATGGCCGCTCTCAACCAGCTCCTTCCGTGTGCAAGAAGCATAGATTTTCATGAGGCCCTGCTGTCGCAGGGGCTCATGAGAATATATGCTTCTTGCGTGGAGAGACTGGGTCTATTAACATTTAATAACCTATGGGGGAAATGTCCAGGTTTCTCTAGACCTACTGTACTGTCTCTACCAAACATCCTCAGCCAGCTGACTCTCATCTGCAAAAAGCATAGATTCTCATGAGCCCCTGCTCATGAGAATCGATGGTTTTTGTCTACAGAGTTCTAACCACATCCTCAAACTGAGAAAATCGTCCAGATTTAAGTACCTGGTAGATCCCACTGTGTGCGGTTTCTGCGACACGCCCACACTTTCAAGACACAAGGCTTCTCCGTCCCACTTGAAAGTCACCTCAAGGGTGGAAACGACAAACATAGCTCGAAGGTCTTAGCAGAGGTGCCAAGCTATTCATGCACTAACAATGAACCATCCTTGCTGAAATGAAATATGGAATTTATTAAAATCTACCATGAGGAGTGAAAGACCCTGTCACTGTTTCAAAATTATCAATGTAACCCGCAGCCCTGATAACCAGCATCATTCGTTCAGGTCAAGTCCACACAATGCCGCACTTAACGGAGCCTGATATCTCCAAGGAAATGGGAGGGTCTGTGACAAAAGAATTCTGTCTTATCAGACTGGAATGCAGACTGGAAACTGTAGCTACCATTCGTCGCATTCACCGACTCGCTTTCTGAGCTGGACAAACCGCTCCGACAAAAGGCATAGATTTTCACGAGCTCCTCAAGAATGGTGGGACTCACGTAAATATATAGTGCCTCTTGCTGGTTGTTCGGGGTGAGGGTTGTGTGTGTGTGTGTGTGTGGGGGGGGGGGGGGGGGGATGAAAGAGAACTAGACATATTTTAACCCAAGTGACCAACAAAGTTTACCTGAAACTGAAAGCACTTTTCGCCACTATGGTTTTATTTCAACAGTAGTGTTCGCTTCATTTATTCTTTTCCTGTGAAAGTAAAGATAAATACATAGGTTTTACTTCTTTCTTTTTTTTTTTTCTTTTTGCCAGGTGGGATGGGAGTGGGGAATGGAGGGGGGGGGGGGGGGGGGTCGGGCAGTGTCTGGAACCCATGGCAACTTTCCCCACATCTGCCCCAGGTTAACTTGTGGTGACCCCATTTGGAACATGACCCGATTAACTCATTCAGCCCGACGCACGTATTTCCCAAATTTCGGCAGGCGTCATCTAACGACTATGCAACTGTTGCAGGAGATTCGAGAATGATCGACCATGATAATTCAAGGGTAGTGCCAGCCAAGGTAATCTGGCACTACCCTTGAATTATCATTGTCGATCCATCTCCTTGCATTATCATGGTCGATCCATCTCCTTGAATTATCATGGTCGATCCATCTCCTTGAATTATCATGGTCGATCCATCTCCTGCTGTAGCGCGTCAGGGTTGAATGGGTTAAACTCGAACCACCGCAGACCGCGAGTCAAAACCCCACCTACCTTTAGTCTTGCTCTCCTCCGTCTAGCAAAATACATTAACCCACTTAACCCCACAGCCGCATTCCCCAATTTTATGTTACTAACCACTATGGACCAGTTGCAGGTGATGAATTGAACATGATAATTCAAGGGTAGTGCCAGATTAGCTTGGCGCCTTCAAGCGCCAAGCTAATCTGACACCGCCCTTGAATTATCATGCTCAATCCATCAACTGCTGTAGGGCGTCGGGGCTAAGTGGGTTCGAATCCATTAGAACCCAGGAACACGTACTCAGCATACAGTACAGAACTGTGCAGTGCTCTACCGAGACAGTGCTAGTCTACCCCGATCTCTTGTCTGCAGCTAAAGGTGAAAATGGCACATGAAAAGGGTGGGCGAGATTGTGGAGGAAGATAACGAACGTCAAGTTCTCTCCTCCACCCCCAACTTGACTCAGGTGTAGTACACCATTTCCACGTTTCAGCTGAGCCGCCAATTCCTCCAGCGATGAAAAATGGCAGGTAACTCAAGGTAAGCCAGATGAAAGAAGTCAGCGGTGCGCTCAGAAGGCAGGTACAGCAGCCACTAAGAGGAACCGACAAGGGAGGGAGGGAAAGTGTTTGCCCTCAACGGGGTGGCTTGAAGTGGGGTAGCAGCGAAGGTGAACGGCTGAAGGAGGGGGTGGAGAAAACATCTCAGTACGCACTGAGCATTGGTTAAAGTCGACAGCAGTCGGTCCGCACGCGGGCCGACTGAGGTCGACGTTAGCCCTATGCTCTTTTGCTTTTCAAGGTCGGGAGGAAAAGGTGCTCGAGCCATTGTTGCAGTAAAATATATTTCCGTTATCACTCCCTTGTTTGTCAGCACACGGCTGACGCCGGCCAGACGCGCTTTTGTCTTCTGGGAGCTGAGAGGGGTAGGAAAAAAGGGGGAGGGGGGGTTTAAGGCATTGTTGCAGGAATCTCTCATCCCCTTGTCTGACAAGCACTGACCCCGGCTGGCCTGTGGAAAAACCCGGCCTTGCCTGCTAACACCTCACAGACAGCGCAAACCTGGAATGAATCCACTCGAAGGTCCAGGTCTGAAACCCTCAGCCAACCCCTTTCTATCTACAGCAGGCATAGATCTATTATATCCTCATGTAGCCACCTCAGCCACTCTTTCCAGTTTAACATCCATGCTCTTGAGGCCTGAAAGACGCATAAATTCTCATGAGCCCCTGCAGTTGCAGGGGCTCATGCGAATTTATGCATCTTGCCTTAGTGGATTCTGTCCATTTACGGAGCTCCACCTCTCTGCGGAAGAAAAATTGGGGATTAGTTTGTGAGTATAGGAGCAAGGTCCGTTGACAGTGTGGGCTGCACGTGTTTCCTGGTGCCCTGGGGGTAGTGGTCGCTCCTTCACACAGTCATCCAGCCCTCAGGTCAAAATTTCCAAATTCCTAAATATCCCAAATTCTGCAGTTATCCCTTCAAGATAAATTCTACCAGTACCAGTTCTGGTGTTAGACTGACATGATGGATCTATCAATGGTGGTGTCAAAATAGCTTGATGCCTGAAGGAACGGATATATTCTGGCACCACAAAAAAAAACCTTTAAGTTTCATGGTCGATCTGTCTCATGGTGTAGTTTCCTGTTCATTCAGTGAACAGATGTGTACACGTTTCAAACCCAAAATTGTGTAACAATAAAATTAATACAGAAATAGATGTTGCTCGGAAATCAAAAATTGCCCAAATTTAACAGTTTTTTAAAAAATGAAAACAGTGGATTAAAAAAGACCAGACAAACATGCGATATTGAGTGTTTGTCTGGGCTTTTATCCACCGTTTTCATCAAAATGCCATTTTTGGAAATCGTCAATTCGATTCCAGCTTTTACTGGCAAGAATACACCAAGAAATTCTCTTTACATAATAATTTTCATTCATTTTTTTTCTAATTTTAATCATTGCTCCTTTCACTACCTTGCACATGAATGAGGATCATTACCAAGACTAAGAGTACTCAAGGTCAGTCAAAATTCCAAAACTTGAAAGTTGTCACCTATAGACTACTGGTACATGCTGACACAAACCGCCCAACTATCAATATCACATTCCATCATTGCTCCTATGCACCAAACCATTTTGCTGACACCCTTGCCAAACCACCCTTGAACTATCATGGCTGATGGAGTGATGCCGCCAGTAGTGTGTAAGGTCTACATCGGTTAACCTTAACCTTTTCAGCCCTAACACCCTACAGCAGGAGATTGATTGACCTGAAGGTGCCAAGCTAATCTTGCACCACCCTTGAATTATCTTGGTCAATCCACCTCCTGCAAGTGGTACATAGTCGTTAAAGTACCACTACGCATAAATCTGAAGACACGTTTCAGCACCAGATGTGTTTGTTATGTCTGAACACAACTAATGAACTTTAACAGCAGTTTGAAACACAGCAAGAGCACATGCGCTGCCGTTAGGGTGTCAGTCTATTTTTAGCTGTTTTTCGCACCGATAGCCTTGTATTTCTAGAATGGTGTGGAGTCGTTTTCAGGTTACTTGATATAAAAAGGACATGTGCTGAACTGTGTCTAAATGAATCATATGACTAGACCTGTGTGTTGCGTTTCGTAACTATCAGTTACAAAAGTGTATCTTTGAGTTTGAGCAGTTACGGCGGTAGTGGTGCTAAAAGGGTTAATCCATCAAACCACAAGGTCCCAATTCCCCAAAATGGAGGTGTCACCTAGCCAGTACTTAGCAGTTGCAGGAGATAATAGACACTGATAATTTAAGGGTAGTGCCAGATTAGCTTGGCGCCTTCAGGCGCCAAGCTAATCTGGCACTACCCTTGAATTATCATGGTCCATCTATTTCCTGGTGCCGTGCGATGGGGCTGCATAGTGTTAATAATGCAACAGCAGGCTGAGACAGCGAAGCATTAGCCATGCAACATACTTTATTGCTCCTGATAGGGACCGAGAGGCACTCTTCAATTTCACCCAAACCTACATGTCCAGACACTGAGACTACCACCGCTACAGGTATTGTGGAGGTACATGTCCACATGTACTGTCATGCTTCACAAAACCACTTCAATGTCACCACTGTAGCTCACAGCACACCTGGCACTTATCTAGTTAGTCTTTTACGTTCATACATCGAATGCAGTGTGAGTTTGTACAATCCTCAAAATCAAGGTGATCTACAGCAAGCAATAAAGGGTTAATAGGGCTGGGGGAAGCTGAAGTCATCACATCAGCTAGTTGTGGGGCCAGCTTGAGTGGGGCCATCTTGAGAGGATTCGCTACTCATGGGAAATCGCTGTCAGGACAATGTCAGGAAAGTCCTGACGTGCTAAAGGCAATAAAAGAAAGTTTCCAAAGAGGAAGAAACATGAAGAAAAACGTGTTAAAACACTACTTTGCTACTATCTGAAGTCATTCGCGTCCTCTCAAGATGGCGGCACAGCAGCCGACGTTCCTAGGCAACGCGGGGAACTTCCCTAGCCCTATAGTTTGCAATATAAATGTGCTAAGTATACATCTTAGTTACAATAGCTCTCCTGCTTGCAACATACATGAAAATACATCAGCAAAACTGCACTAATTAAGGCTGATCACAATCTGATCATATCTTGATATCAAACTGCACTAATTAAGGCTGATCACAATCTGATCATACCTTGATATCAAACTGCACTAATTAAGGCTGATCACAATCTGATCATACCTTGATATCAAACTGCACTAATTAAGGCTGATCACAATCTGATCATGTGTGTTCGGCATCCTGTCTCGAAAGACAATGGAGTATGCGCTTGCTGGGTCAGTCACTGGAGTGACCTCTCCAGTGCGCAAGCCTGGGCGAAGTGTATGGAGATCCTGGGATGCCCAGTCGTCAAGATTCCCCCCCCCTCTCGGCCTTGCTGATGTATCCAAAGGAATGCAAAGCAGTACGTTTGGCACCAGTTTGGCTGCAGGAGCTGCCAGAACAGTGCGTGAATACAGGCAGCTGTCTGCCTTCGGGGCTCCACTCCTGATTTGAAGGGTTTACTCCCCCACATTTGGCGGTTGGATCCAACCTGATCTCCTCTGTCCTCTAGCCGTTGGCTGTCAGAAACAGCTCATCCGCCTAGTGGTGCAATGTGAACACCACCCCCTCACGTGGTTTAGCCCACCAGCTGAGGTGGTTTGCCAGGGTGTGGCGCTTGGAGCCAGCACGTGAGAGATTAAGGAGATGGATGAGGACCAGTGATGCCCGTCCGTCCTATGTAGGACGCAGCTGCCGAACAGCAAAGGTACTACCTCTATCCAGAGCCCCCTACACACTTAGTTACAATATTACTGGACAAAAGGGCTAACTTATGAAGTTTGACTCTGAATGTCACAAAAATTAAAATGAAAAGATTTTCTGTTCTTTGTCTCCTTATGCAGAAGAGTTCCGTTCAATATACCCAAAAGGTGGAGGAAAACCTTTGGTATGTGTGCCTACTGACACATAGACTGTGAAAAGATGGGTAGAAAAGTCTTAGCTGAGGCAAGACGACACTGAGTGATAACCTGTTTTATCACCCAACATCAGCAATCGCTTTAAAAATGTGCAGGTAAATCAAAAATTCATGCTCTTGAAATTTAACCTGAAATTTGATTTTTAGTAGGAATTCATAACAATGTATGGCACACAAACAGTTAAAAACACCTCTGGTTTATCATTAGGTACACAGATGCAGGGTTTATTTTTGGAACACGCCCAGCGCCAATTGATGCATCGAGTCTCATGTTAGCCCATGGCTTTTCCGGTATGCACGACGTCGGCGCATCGTTTTTACGTGCACGCGCGCCAGCTGTGTGTTTATTTCTTGCACAGTTCTATAATCGATGCTTGAAACAAACCAGCTAACCACAAATTGGCTAAAACTGAAACAGGTACCCTGACAATTCGATTGGTGCTGTTCGCTGTGATCGCTGTAGAAATGTGTCAGGGGTCATCACGCTACTCAACATAGATTCTAGCCTGCAATTGGTTCACTCATCAACTATTTCAATTGAGAACCATCATTCTATAAGCCGACCTAATTCTCAGAAAACTTTTCACTTTAAAAGAAGGATTGCCTCACCTCTTCAAAACAGACTGTCAGCAGACAGATGTGTACAGTTAACGAGAGTCAAGATAGAAGGAGGTCCCATGCGTGAATTTGATTTTTCTGCTGCTGTCAGAAAATGGGCTAAGAGTAAGACCAGCAGACGGATCAAAGTCAACATGACGTAAAGGCGAGAAGCAGCAAAGATAGGCATGTTAGTGTCAGGACCGAAGTGTGTGTGTGACACACACACAGAGCAGTTAAATTACATAATCTCTGGGTGTTTTGTCTTTTTTTCATTTTTAAAAGTTTTTCTGGCTGATCACCTTGGCGATGAATGACTGACCCACTGCTCATTGAATTTTGACTGAGTGGGCCAATTGGCCCACAGCCTATTTTTAGAAAAATAAATCCTGCAGATGTTGCATCAGCACGTCATACAAAGTGTGCCATAATATTAATCCATTCAGCCCAAAAACAGTACACCCTGACAATTCAAGTATAGTGCTGGATTAGCTTGGTGCCATCTGATGCCAAGCTAATCTGGGACTACACTTAAATGTAGTGTAGCTGACTTTGTTAAAAGTGACTTTCAATTTTAACTTTACAATTCATAAGGAAGATCATTGTATGTGTGTGTCTGTGTGCACACAAATTGCAGTATACTCTCTAAAATTGTAAGTAATCAGCGAATGCACACAACAAACTGTGATCGTAACAACAACAAAAACACACACAGTATACGTTACCTGAGCTGTCTGTGAGTTTGACTGCCTGCAAGACGACCGTGATCAGTCGCATGTCCTCGTTCTCATAGTTGAGCCGCTGTCCGTCTGTCAAGTACACGTTTCCTGTGGTGGTATCCACATACACAAAATTAGATCCCACTGAAGTCCGGTTGATGCTGAATCGACGATCGTTGAAATCGGGTACGACAGAGGACACAGTGAACAGCAGCCCTGTTTTGGTCTCGGGGATCGCGCCTGCTCGATACTCCACTGTTGACACTGATCGTCTGTGTCGTGTGGCTCGACTGATGCGATGCACGATGGAAAACGGTCCGTGCTCAAAAGCGGCATCACTATCGATCCGGTAGTATGAGGCAACATCACTTTCACTCAAACTAGTCCGAGAATTCACACACAAAACTGTACACATCCACAAGGAATGTAAGCAGAACAAGGCAAGAAACGCCGAGCGATAGGGTATGGTCGGCGCCATTTTGCTATTCAAGGTGCAGCGGAGGGAGGGTGGGGGCTGGGCCTTCTCTGCACACAAATGCGATCAGCACAGAATCAACACGTACACTCCGAATGCGTGATGGCACGCATAATGACTGACTTGATCACACTATCACATGCATGATATCATACGCGGCAAACGAAAGTACGATAGATTTAGTGACAGCTTACAATCACAAATAAACGGGGAAATCCTCAGCCGAACATCACCACTCGGAAACTGTCACTCGAGGAAGCCAAGCGGTCGGAAGATCGTATCAACTCTCTCACAATGATTGCACTAGCATCGGCGTGAAGTACAAAAAAAGCCGACGCCGAACCGGCTGCAGGATCACTGATCACAAAGCCCGCATTCTTTCACACCATCTTGTATGTCCCTTCCTACCTGAGACCTGCACCGGCTCCCCGTTTGATCCAAGCCTCTACAGCGTTGGGCGTTCTTTGATGCACTTGCTCGGCTGTTCCTTCAGCCTCCCGCCGCTAAATGGAAAAACGATGGTTCGCCACGCAGACTCGTTGTTTGCAAACGATAATTCCTCAGCAAACCATTTTGACAAGAAATGAGTGATTGATTTATCCATATGTACGTTTTCGCGAGATTTGCGCAGGTAAATTGTGATTTCTGGGTTTACGAAACCACAAGTAGAGGGAGGGCAGTCAGTCAGTGGCTCTGCGTAGACACTCTAGCTGGCCAATCCACAGCGGGGTGGGAGTACCTCAGTACTCGGTGAAAGTGATGTCACCCATTTACACCTCTGTGGCATACCTGAACTGTTACAATGCCATCTCACGCTTGAGCGGTTCCTGCAATTATCTTTCGTCCTGAAGAAATGTGACTGACGGTGCCCGGCCTGTTTCGTTTGCTGTTAGTCCCAGATTATGTCTCTGCGGGCTGCTCCACAAGTAACTGTGTAAACTGTCACCGACGCGGATCCATACTCACCAGTCTGATCATCATTTCAGATATTTTACACCACAGTATCAATGTCGTGTGTTTCACACTCTTCGTGTATTGTCACGAAGTTTTAACATTATGTCAGTTTGACACACAATTTTTTTTTTACTTGTTGCACAATGTTTTTTGTTTTGTTTTGTTTTTGTTTGTGCAGTCAGATTTGTGCATTAAAGCGGCACCGGTAATCAGTTGTCAAGTAACCGCTGTCTGAGTCAGTCAGTTGTTCAGTTTCGGTAAAGCTATATAGTTCGTTTGCGGCGGGCACTGCATTTTATGTTACCCTCCCCCCCCCCTCCCCCTCCCCTCCCCCCCCCCAAAAAAAAAATAATAAAATAAAAAATATCAGTCTAAGTCATAATAATAATAATAATAATGCATAACATTTATATGGCGCATTTCTCATATTTATAATATAACTCAATGCGCAGAATGTAGCCGCGAACGGCTGAACCCAACAAGCACGCTCACGTGAATCACACGCATTCACTCACACACTGTACGTAAACACAGAACATTCACGTGGTGCTAAGGGCAAGCTCAAGCGAGCTACTGACGGTATTTGGAAATCGTTTTGTATTTGAAATTTTATTAAGTTGGCTGAAACTGATACCAAAGTCATGCCAATGAGAGGCGGAAAGAAATGATAAACGTAGAAATTTACCTGAAAGTGCAAACTGAAACTGAACTTGAATTAACCCTTTGTGTGTCGGCGGTAGCGTTTTCAGTCGCTGATTCCTGTGGGAATCACCGCCGCGACTAACCGACACGCCGTCAAGGGTTAATCTGTTAAGAACGATCAGTTGTTTGAGCCAAAGGGTCCGGAACTGGCCCAATAGTAGATTTTACTTACTGCTTTGTTTGCTTTTATCAATAACTGACAAACTGAACTATCAGCTTCCTGACAGGATGGTTAGTAACACTTATCAGTCACTGACTTGGACTGATCTAATGAAACTGAAAGCGGAACCGGCTATAACGTGTTAATAATAATAATAATAATAATAATAATAATAATAATAATAATCGCATTAAATGTTAGTGCTGGTTTGTGATTTTGGACCTTACGGTTGAAAGTCATAAGGTCCGAAATCACAGACCAGCATAGATATACGCATGAGTAATATCATTCACGGGCAAATAAAATGCGGCATTTATTTATTTATTTATTTATTTTTTTTGGTATCATCGGAAACACTTTAGTACTGTACGTAATTTCACCGGCATTGTGCATGTTTGTGTCCAAAACAAGTTTAATCTGTTTACTAACAGTAGCATTATTGTGTTAGTCATGAATGTGTCATCATGACATTTTACTTGCCCGCCTTCGTGATGTGTTTGGCATTCAAAGCACAGCACTGAAATTTTTCCAATCCTACTTTGTTGGTCGCTTGCAGATGGTTTCAGTGGCAGGATTTGAGTCCCACCCTGTTGAGCTGCTTTGTGGCGTTCCACAGGGGTCGGTCTTGGGGCCTGTTCTCTTTACTTTGTATACACAGCCCCTGTCGCATGTCATTGAGCGTCACTTAGTTTCTTATCATTTATATGCAGATGATACAGAATTGTACAAACACTCCCTTCGTGAACATGTCGATCAAATGGTGCAGTCTTTGGAGGCTTGTATTTGTGATGTTCAGAAGTGGACCACACAGAACAAGCTCCAGCTGAACAGTGACAAAACTGAGTCCCTCCGAATGATGTGCTCCTCTACGTGCAGTGCTGATCTACCTGAGTCAATGATGGTGGGCGAGAGTGCCATCTCCTTTTCTAGCTCGGCCCGTAACTTGGGTGTCATTTTTGACAACAGGCTGACAATGAAGGAACAAGTGAAGAAAGTGTGCCAGCTTGCCTTCATTGAACTCAGAAGGATCAGCACTGTTCGACATCTGCTGACTGTTGAAGTTACCAAAACACTTGTTACCTCCCTTGTGCTGTCCCGAATAGACTATTGCAATTCTCTTAGTTTGTCCGGTGTTCCGCAAAATCTTCTTGACCAAATCCAGAGAGTCATGAACTGTGCTGCACGTCTGATTTTTCGTGTACCGAAACGTGAACACATTATGCCTCTACTAGCTAATTTGCACTGGCTGCCAGTTTCATACAGAATTCAGTATAAAGTCTGTGTTATTTAATCAATCCAGACCAAAAAGGTGACTGCCAAGCGTCATGATGTTCAAGACAAAAGTGTTTCTGAACGTCATGATGTTCAGAAGTGATGTTATTTGTTTCAACATCATCTCTGGTTCTGCCCATCCTTACTTGTCTGATCTTGTCCAGCTGTATACACCGTCCCGCTCACTACGCTCTGCTTCAGACACTCGTGTTTTCCGTATCCCTAGACGTAATAAGGTCACTCAAGGTCATCGTGCATTTTCGTATTTTGGTCCCATTACATGGAACGCTCTCCCAGCTGATGTGCGTCACTCATCATCTCTTTCCATTTTCAAATCCAAGCTTAAAACACACCTTTTCTCTGTTGCATATACGTAAAGACCATTTTGTCTGCCGGCTCATCATGCGTGTGTGTGTGTGTGTGTGTGTGTGTGTGTGTGTGTGTGTGTGTGTGTGTGTGTGTGTGTGTGTGAGTGTGTGGTGTGAGTTTTTGCCCTTGTAAATTAATGTATATTTTTTGTTGTATGTGCTTGTTTGTGTATTCTGCTTCACTGTTTCATTGCTGTGATTGTAAAGCGCCTAGAGCACCTTGGTGATTAGGCGCTATACAAATTACCTTTATTATTATTATTATTATTATTATCTGTATGCCCATAAATGTTATTCATATTTCTATTATTCTTATCGATATGGTCACAGGCGCCTGAAGTCGTAAATCGCTTCTGACTATTAAAAATTTGAATATTTACACACACTTGGTACATTGAAAGACCGTCTACCGGATTCGACTCGGACTTTACTCCCATATTTTTCAACTAGACTGAAATAAAGCCGATAACAAGTGTTTTGTTTTGTTGTTGTTTTAGAGGTGCGAGAGATACGCATATCCCTCTAAAATATGTATACCAACTGCATTAGATGCGTGATGGTGGGATGTATCCGGGTGCTCAAGCTGTTCAGGCACTACCCTTGAGTCGATGTCTATTGATCTACACAACTACAATGTCCATTCATCAGTTTAGTTTTATGACTATTAGTACTGACTTTGCGCGTGCAATTCTAGATACGAGACATTTGGCTCAGGAAGTGAAAAGAATGTAGAATCATACTACATGAATATAGTTGAATTTTCCGGCATGTTGTGTTGAGCACTTGTGCACGCGCTCACGCACGCACGCACAAACGCGGCCGCACACACACACACACACACACACACACACACACACACACACACACACCGGCACACACACACACACACACACACACACACACACACACACACACACACACACTAACCGTAACACACGTTTCCCCTTTAAATGGTATAATCTACACTATAACAATAGGTCATTGTGTGACTGAGAGGGAAACAAATTACTTTCGGTGTGACATTGCGAGTCAGAGCTAACGCAGAATGTCGGTCTCTCCAACAGGGAACTGATTATAAACGATTTACGATGCATGTTTGTTTTTTGGTTGGTTGGTTCGTCCGTTCGTTCGTTTGTTTGTTTGTTTGTTTGTTTGTTTTGCAAGCCAGACAGAGGCATAGTTCATCAAGAAGAGAAATGTTGATTGACTATTGGCCATTACAGACTTAAGATCAGTACTGATCTGATGTCATCGTCTTGCGTATTCAGTCACTAACATAGATTTAATATTTTCGTATGAGCCTACGTGTGTTTGTTTGAGTTGCCGATTTGTTTCGATTTCGTTAGACGTCTGTTGCAAGTCATTAATAGTGTGTCACCGGACAGCTTGTCAGTTTCCTTACTTACAAGAAGAGGTCACGTCAGTAACAACGTGGATTATCGCCCTTACTTAATCCCTACGCCAAAAAACTTCCATCTGCAAGAGGCGTAGATTTTCATGCCCTGCGACCGCAGGAGCTCATGAGAATCTAAGCCTCTTGCTAACATTTAGCCCTATTTACTGAGGCATCTTCTACCGGGTATATGTGTTTTAAGAGGGGCTTCAGAGGTCAAATGGTGATTCTATCGGCTGGGCAAGCCGAGCTACACTAGTTCAGTGACCAGCCATGTGAAGAGGCATATGAGCCCCTGCTTCGAGTTATGAGACTCTATGCCTCTCAGCTGCAGGTGGAAGGGTATGAATAACCCTTGACTTCAAAGGACGGATAAGTATGAATACGTACTGAGATTCATAAGTTCCATAGGTGCGTTCAGCAACACTGACGCCGCGACAATCCCACTAAACACGTTTAGTGTAGCCTTGCATATATCCCGTATATAATTTGTAATTCGTGTACTGTCGGCATACACGTTTTGTAGTTCCTGTTCAGTGTGTCTAGTTTTAACTCTTTGCCGGGCCAGCTGTAGCGCTTTTGGTCGGTGTAGTTCTGGTTGCGACCGATTTTAACCCTTTGGTTGTCGTTGGCGCTTTGGTCGCAACTGATGATCCTGCTGGAATCACCGCGAACAATAGCCGGTACCACCCACAGCCGAATGAGTTAACCTATTTACCACTGGAACCCCACCCGGGTCTGCCCTGGGGGACTTGGGTGGAACTACTTTTTAGTTCCATGGGTCACCCTGGTCAGCCCCACAGGGTGGGTTTTCCCGCCTGTTCTGGGGCATGTGTTTCTGTCTACCCTTGGTCCATTAGTATTTTCCTTTTTTAAACTCGCCCTACTGTCTGCGCTGCCTGTAGCTCTTGATATTGGACTTCATGTGTGTTGCTAAATGGTCTCGGCTTTATTTAGCGTATTGGACCGGCTGACGACATACATTCAATATTATGTTTAGTTTTGTGGGGTTTATTTTTCACAGCAGCGCAGGCACGTCCTGAGAAAGTCTTGTTTCGGGGACGTTAAGCAATGTACAACCAACCAACCAACTATTTACCACTGGAGCACAGCAAAGATATATTCAAATGCGGGAGACATTGATTCTCATGAGCCCACCCCCCACCCCACACACACACACCCCACATGAGGATCTATGCATCTTACTGGCATACTGGGTTAACTCATCAGGGCGCCCTTGCATCAGTAGCTGCGGAAATCGTGTATAAGCGGCGTTACCGCCGGCAAAGCTATACGACACTTCCGCAGCTACTGATGCGTGGCGCCTTGAACGAGTTAACAGGCAGTGACCGTGCTATGGCGGTACTAGGAGACGTTAGTTCCAGTGCCTGGCAGAAAAAAAGTAGATGGTGTTCAGCCGTCTGTTTGTATTAACCCAGCGGTTCTTGGTAGCCGGGTTTCTGACAAAAACCCACTACCGCCAACCAAAGGGTTAACCTTTTCCCTGCCACTGATCGCAGATTGTGCTTCTGAAACCCTTCCGTTAACCCATTTAGCCCCAAGGTCCCATTTCTCAAATTTTGGAAGTGCACTGTCGCCTAACGACTATGTACCAGTTGCAGGAGCTGGATTGACCATGACTGATAATTCAAGGGTTGTGCCAGATTAGCTTGGCGGCTTTAGGCGCCAAGCTAATCTGTCACTACCCTTGAATTATCATGGTGTGTGTGTGTGGGGGGGGGGGGGGGGGGGGGAATTTCTGAACTGTTTCCAGTTTTTGGCCTCCAACCATGATTTCAGTGCCAATGCCACTGGCGTTATTGGTCATCAGTTTGGTCTTCTCTGCACTGATTTCCATCCCATATGCAATGGCTGTACTATCCAGCTTTTCCACCAGCTGAGCTAGCTCCTTCTCTGTTCCTGCAAGGCCATCAATGTCATCCGCAAAGCGCAAGTTCGTGATCGTTCTGCCTCCAATACTGACAGTTCCTTCATCATGATCTTTCAGTGCGTCTGTCATGATTCTTTCCAGGAAGATGTTGAAAAGACGGGTGAGAGCAAGCAGCCTTGTCTGACTCCAACTGTAGTCGGTCCTAAACCAGTTTCCTATTTTGCCGTTGTGCCGGTGTGTGTGTGTGTGTGTGTGTGTGTGTGTGTGTGCCGGTGTGTGTGTGTGTGTGTGTGTGTGTGTGTGTGTGTGTGTGTGTGTGTGTGTGTGTCTACACATGCGTGCGCATGTACGGACTACAAAGACTCAAATTTTGTGAAACAAATTGAAAAACACAGGTGTCAGATACATAGACTATTTACACGCGTTCACATTAAGAACAAATAACAAATTTACAGAAAGAAGGAGAAGGAACTACATACACACGCATGAGAATAAGGAACAGTCTTTATGAAGGAACCAGTCAAACATCTTGCCCAATACCTATAATAATATACGCCAAAGAAGCGCGCAGGCGTGCGCGCGCGCAGGCATGCGCACGCATGTGTAGACACACACATACACACACACACACACACGCCATAACACAACACAGACTGACCGAGAAAACAAAAGTCGGAGTTCTTCGCTTTTTCTCTCAACACCCCTTACCCCCGCCTCCTTCAATCCCTAAGCCCCACCCCCGCTTGCCTCCCCCACCCCCTAAATCCCACCCAACCAGACAGAAGTCTCTGGCGATTGTTGCAGCGAGTGAGTCATTGAAACGAAACAGTGCGTGCAACTAGCCGCTCACAGTCATTGTCTTATGTGCCTTCCATCTGCAAGAGGCATAGATCTACATGAGCCTCTGAAACGCAGGGGCTCATGAAGATTTATGCCTCTTGCCGACCTGGATCACTGAGTTACATAATTGTCTGTCTTTTGTTCAGAGTGAGAATGGCTGCATGTTTTCTTTCTGCTCTTGCCAGTTGCCTCGTTATACCCAGCGCAATCAGCAGAGCCACAGAGCGGAAAAAAGAAAACTTGATGCTCTCTCTCTCTCAGTCTCTCCCGGCTCCGCCCCCAACCCCCCACCTCTCCTCGCCGTCAATGAGATTATTGGCTGTACTGAGTTGCATGCTTGGCGTTAAAACTAACTAACTAACTGATGAAGTCTCTCTCTCTCTCTCTCTCTCTCTCTCTCTCTCTCTCTCTCTCTCTCTCTCTCTCTCTCTCTCTCTCTCTCTCTCTCTACATTCAGTTTCACAGCCATTGATAGTGTACGAAAAATGGCATAGTCACTGACTGTGTTAATATCTTCACCGTTTTAAAATAAAGATTTATTGATTCTCTCTGTCTCTCTGTCTCTCTCTCTCTCTCTCAGGGCTCACGCACGCACGCATATACTGTCACACACACCGGCCTTGCACACACATACACAAGAGCATGCACATTCACACCGACAGCACCCGCCCACACACACGCACCCATCTGCCACACAGACTGCTGCGCTGTGGCAGACTGTGCACTGACTGACTCTGCGTGCGTGTGTGCACGCGCTTCCACGCGCTTAATTTCGAGCATCGATTAAAACTGTCTGTGATCTGGCTGATCCAGTCGCTATCCTCAACTAACGTGTACGGCTGTACGGCTTCTTATTGTTCTTGAAACACAAGAGCCGACAGGCGGCAGACGGCACAGCACAGACGGCAGCCACACAGAAACTGTCGTCTGGTCCGTCAACGCCCACTTTCCCCTTCCGTCTACACTATGAACTGAATCTTTTATGACTAATACCCCAGACAGGATCTTTGTTAACCCTTTGGGCGTCGGTAGCGGTTTTAGACCGCTACCGACGCCTAAAGGGAATCACCAGCAGGAATCATCGCGACTAAAACCGCTACACAAAGGGTTAATGTTCCCTTTCACTCGGGTTGTCGAACGGTCAGCCAACAAGCAAGAGGCATATATCCTCATGAGCCCCCGCAGACCGCAGGAGCTCATGAGGATCTATGCCGCTCCTTGCAAGACGGCTGAAGACTGCAGTGGCCCGTGAGGTTCTACGCCTTTCGCACATGGGTTATGTGGGTAGTGTTTGTTGCTGGACTGATGCGTCTCTCAATAACATCTTCAGGCATCACCGCCTCTGTAACAACAGGACAGCTGAAGAGTGGTGCCAGAATAGCTTGGCGCCTTCAGGCGTCAAGCTATTCTGGCACCACTCTTGAACTGTCCTGTTTTCTAGCATCATCCTTGAACGTGAAGCTCAGTGCTCCGGCCGGCCCGGGCAGCACATTTGAGCTCATGCTTTGACTCCATTGATCTGGATCATTTCTGGAATGGCGACTGAGAAAAACTGCTTGAAATGTCTTTGTAACGTCGGTGACTTTACGGGCATGGCGAGGAGACGGCTGCAGCCCCCAAGGGTGAGGAGAGGAGGGTGGTTAGGGGAGGGGGTGGAATCCCCAAGGGTCTGGGTGGGAGGGAGGGCTGAGGACACTGACTGCAGTCTGAACGAACCCAGAAGATAACCGCCTGTGTGTGTGTGTGTGTGTATGTGTGTGTGTGTGAGTGTGAAGGATTGCACCTAGGTCGCACCAGTGCCGCTACTGACAGACACTGCCTGTAGCCAATAATGGATGCCCCTTGATATTGCATGTCATAAAATCGAATTCGCCTTCTTCCGAGGAGATCAGAAGTAAATGAAGCTGATGCCCAGTGCGCAAAAGGCCATCGAGCCGATCTCGGCCGCCGTTGGCCCGCGCACTGACTGTGCGCGGGCCCGCAACGGCGGTCGACGTCGGCCCGATGGCCTTTTGCGCACTGGATCCTGGCCGCCGACAAGATGCACAGGATGAGACCTTTTTCAAGACAAAAGAAGTTTTTTTTTTGATAACTTGAAATTGAATTTAGCCGTGTGGCCAACCCGCCGAACTCTGCAGTGAAAAAAAAAAAAAACAATGCACAGACTGACTCAGTGCGCTGCTCTATGATCGTCTGTATGCTGGAAATTGCGGCCCTGGGCTGTTTGGTCTAAATAATAGACAAGTACACATTTATTGAGCTAATTTTACATATAATCCTAGCTAGCAAGAGGACATGCATGTATTTAAGGCCTGTATCCACAATAATCGGCCATGCAGGGTTAGGATGCCAGTCCATTAAAAGCCGTGTGATATTGCTGTAATAGTTGTTCAAAGAAACATTTTTGCAATAGATGGTTACGAAACGCGACATACAGGTCAGTCTAGCTATGGTCCATTTGAACACAGGAGAATCCAGTGCAACACACTGCGTCTTAATATAAAGTAATTTGAAAACAGCTCCCCTCAACTTATCTGTACTAATAAAACTGAGCTAATAATACTACTGATGTGCTAACAGGCTGCGGAGAATAAACAAGTTTGATTAGGCGTGTGCGTTTGCTGCCTGCCGGAACTGCCATAGAAATTCATTAAGTATGTTAGGCGTAAGGCATGCTCAAATTTGTCTTCAGACTTACGCATAATGGCATACTGACGAGCAAAAGAAATGCGACATTTTTGGAATCATCGGAAACATTAAAGTGTTTACGGAATACTAAAGTGTTTCTGATGATTCCCAAAAATGTCGCATTTCTTTTGCTCGACAGCATACTTTAAGGTCTGGATTCACGATAAGGCAAGACCGTGCTGCATTACCTTATCGTGGATTCAGGCCTTTAAGAGACTGACAAACCAGCAAACCCTGCCGCACGGATTCGCCACTTAGTGAGATGACGTGTGCCTGCAAAGGGTGATTGGAATCTACGGCTGCTTGAGAAGCAACTTGGGGGACCGCATCTTCACCACTGAGTAGCAAAACGTATGCGGGCCCACGACGGCCGCAGTGGGCCCGAGGATCTTTTGCTCACTGGGATTGTTGCCAATAACACAGCCGGCGCACCAACCTTGGACCAGTGAACACTAGCGGCCTAATTATCGATCACTGGGCTCATAGACAGTGCACGGTTTCGTGCGCCAGACAAGACAGTATGCTTGGCACATTTGCCGGCTTTATTAGAAGCCGACATGCATGGCGGTGGGAAACCTCTGTCTGGAAAGCAGCTAGGGTGAAAACACTCACTACAACGCGACAATTCCAAGAGGCATAGCTTCTCATGAACCCCCCACTATAAGCGGGGACTCATGAGAATCCATACCTCCTGCTGGCTCTAGGTTGCTCTCCGTTAGATGCTGATGTAGACTGCATCGTATGCTCGCTTAACTCATTCTATCCCAACACCGAAATCTCCTTAATTTTTTACCGTTGTCTTCTGAAGGTTGCATTGCAGTGCAGGACACAGATCGACCATGATAGTTCAAGGGTGATGCCAGAATAGCTTGGCGCCCATAGGCGCCAAGCTATTCTGGCATCACCCTTGAACTATCATGGTCGATCCTTATCTTGCTGTGGTGTGTCTGGGGTAGAACGAGTTAACCCACCTTGGTGTGGGTCTACATGCACGAACAAGTTGGAGGGTTAAACAGTCGCGTTTGGTACAGTCAGAGTTTCAGTGCTTAACCCATTACATTCTGAGGCTGATTACAATTTATCCAACACTTCTAACTGAAAACGCATTTATACATTTTTCCATTTAAATTTATTTACAGCACATCAATATCATATTGTGTCAGCAAACCATATCAATCAGTGAATCCAGTCCAATCAATAGTTAGTATAAATACACACATCAGTCAACAGTAGGTTTTGGGCGTAACTTGAGGAGCCACGTTCACATCACATTAGTTGATAGTTAGTTATTTAGGTTTAAAGTACCATTACGCATAACTTTGAAGACACATTTCAGCACCATTTGCGTATATTATGCCTTGTCGACACACCTAATGGGCTTTAACAGCAGTTGGGACGCGCAGCAAAAGCACACGCATGATCACACTTATTTATTCCGTCTGCACAGCCGTTAGCGTGGTAATCTATATTTAGCTGTTTGTCGTACTGAAAGCATTGTATTTATAGAACGGAGTGAAGTCATTGTCAAATTACTTGACATTAAGACGACGTGTGGGGTGTAGGGGGCTCTGGATAGAGGTAGCACCTTTGCTGTTCGGCAGCTGCGTCCTACATAGGACGGACGGGCATCACTGGTCCTCATCCATCTCCTTAATCTCTCACGTGCTGGCTCCAAGCGCCACACCCTGGCAAACCACCTCAGCTGGTGGGCTAAACCACGTGAGGGGGTGGTGTTCACATTGCACCACTAGGCGGATGAGCTGTTTCTGACAGCCAACGGCTAGAGGACGGAGAAGATCAGGTTGGATCCAACGGCCATTTGTGGGGGAGTAAACCCTTCAAATCAGGAGTGGAGCCCAGAAGGCAGACAGCTGCCTGTATTCACGCACTGTTCTGCAGCTCCTGCAGCCAAACTGGTGCCAAACGTACTGCTTTGCATTCCTTTGGATACATCAGCGAGGCCGAGAGGGGGATCTTGACGACTGGGCACCCCAGGATCTCCATACACTTCGCCCAGGCTTGCGCCCTGGAGAGGTCACTCCAGTGACTGACCCAGCAAGCACATATACTCCATTGTCTTCCGAGACAGGATGCCAAAACAAGACGACGTGTGCTGAACTGGATTGTCTTGTGTCTAAATGAACCATAACTAGACCTGTGTGTAGCGTTTCGTAACAATCTGTTACAGAAGTGTATCTTTGAACAGTTACGGTCGTAGTGGGCCTTTAAACGCCGAGGGGGCAACTAAGGCCATGTCATGGCGGTCCCGTTACAGCAGATAGCACGGAACACAAGAAGAATGTTCCAGAGTCAAGCAAAGTCTCAGTGTTTCTGGTGGGTGCAAATGCCCCTATACCGCTACAGTTAACAGTGAACCTGCCCCAGAATAATAAACAAAGGCAAAGGAATCACAGAACATGTATACATAAAAACGAATAATTAACAAAATATGTAAAGTAATAGCAGTAATTTAAAGGCATGGCAACGAAAATCGTGCAATACGTATGCAGTTATATGTTTATGCGACCCGGCAGAGAATGTATGTGTACATCAATTGATATTATAATAACCTGGCAAATATGCGTGGAACCTTAAGAAAATTTGTGGCACCATATTTTCTAAGTCTGAGAAAACCTAAGCACTCGGCGTAAAAACTCGGACGCCAGGTTTCTTCCACTTATGAATCATTATGGTGGCTGCTGGGGTGGAAGGTGCGTCAAGTCAAGATATGTCTTTACAATCAATAATGTGATACAACACAATTCAAGTATTAGACATTTAAACGTGACTATTGAACAAAGTATTAAAAAATGCTGAGTGATAAGTAATACAACAAATAAAAAATAAAACTGTAACAACTGCAAGCACTTGTGATTTAGGTTCAGACTCATTCGGACTGAGCGTCTTTAATTTGAAGCGGTATTTCTATCAAGGAACAGCGATCCCATCCACATAGCGGTAGTGGTGACAGTGTGCAAAAGTGTATAACCTAACTCGGAAACAGAGGTCCCAACCCCATAGCGGTCACACTCGGTATCACGGGACAGCGGTCCGTCCCACTGACCCCCATAGCGGTCACACGCGGTGACAGAGGGCCTACCTATCAAGGGACAGTGGTCCCACCCCCATAGCGGTCACACGCGGTGATAGAGGGCATACCTATCACGAGACAGAGGTCCCCGCATAGCGGTCACACGCGGTGACAGAGGGCCTACCTATCACGAGACAGAGGTCCCCGCATAGCGGTCACACGCGGTGACAGAGGGTTCCAATGTTCCTTATACATAAACTGCGCCGGTTTATTTCAAGATATGGTCAATGCAGAATGTACGTAAATACCTCCGTCACTGACATGGATATTGGGAATTTCAGTGAAACGCCTTAACCTTGTTTAGTTCTTAAAATATTGTATCAGTGATTACAGACTATTTCTCAATCGCAAGTGCTCGCATTGAAGGCGTTTGAATTATGAATATATAATAAAAATACAGGCATAGAGAATCATACAAGCATGCATTCGAACAAAAAAAAAAAAAAAAAAAAAAAAAAAAACCCACAAAAATGACAGCCGAACCGCAAATGTAACAGTTTAAATACTTAAGTACATAGACAGAACTGTAAAAGTGACAATAAACAATAACGTACTTGATAATGCTATCTATCTATCTATCTATATCCCGTAGTCTTGCCGACCGTTGGGGCAACCAGCTCCCTCCATTCCTCTCTTTTCTCTGCCATTCTTAGCGTATCGCGCAGCTTCAGTCCTGTCCACTCTGAGATATTGTCCTCCCATCTTTTCCTCTGTCTTCCTCTCCTTCGTCCTCCTTGCACAGTGCCTTGCATGATTGTTTTGGCAAGCCCTACTGAACGCGTGACATGCCCATACCACTTCAGTTTGCGTTTTTTCACAATGGCTAATAGGTCTTCATGTGACCCGATGGCTTGCCTGATTCTGCTTCCCACTTCCACGTTTGTGACGTGATCTCTGTATGAAATGCCAAGCAGCCTTCGAAAACATCTCATTTCAGTGGCTTGTATCCTCCTTTCAAGGTCTGCTGTAAGGGTCCATGACTCGCAGGCATACAAAAACACTGAGATGACTAAGGAGCGCATCAGTCTGATCTTGGAGCAGAGTGTGATGTTTCTGTCCTTCCATATGGTCTTCAATCTTGTCAGTGCTGTTGTTGTCTGCGCAATCCTGGACAGTATTTATGGTTTTGATCCCTCATCTGTCACAATGGCTCCTAAGTATTTGAATTTATTAACGGTTTCCAGTTTTTGGCTTCCAATCATGATGTCAGTGCCAATGCCACTGTGTTATTGGTCATCAGTTTGGTCTTCTCTGCACTGATTTCCATCCCGTACGCAATGGCTGTACTGTCCAGCTTTTCCACCAGCTGAGCTAGTTCCTTCTCTGTTCCAGCAAGGCCATCAATGTCGTCCGCAAAGCGCAAGTTCGTGATTGTTCTGCCTCCAATACTGACAGATCCTTCATGATCTTTCAGAGCGTCTGTCATGATTCTTTCCAGGAAGATGTTGAAAAGAGTAGGTGAGAGCAAGCACCCTTGTCTGACTCCGACTGTAGTCCTAAACCAGTTTCCTATTTTGCCGTTGAAGCAGACTGCGCTAGTGGCCTTGTTGTAAAGGTTTGCTACGACTTTGATCAGGTTGGCATTAATGTTGTATAGCTTCATTGTGGACCAAAGGGCTGCATGCCACACCCTGTCAAATGCTTTCTTAAAATCCACAAAGACATGATAGAGATCCTGCTGATGCTGGAGGTACCTCTCACATAGAACTCTCAGGTTGAAGATCTGCTCAGTTGTGCTGCGCCCTGGTCTGAAGCCTGCCTGTTCCTCAGCTATGATTTCCTCTGCCAGTGGCTTCAGCCTGTTCAGCAGGATCTTTAACATGACTTTGCTTGGGTGGCATATAAGACTGATCGTGCGATAATTCTGGCATTGATGTAAGTTGCCTTTTTTGGGGAGAGTTATTATAAGTGATTGGGTCCATGGTGTGGGCCAATCCCCTGACTGCCAGATCTTATTGCAGATTGTTAGTAAGGCGCTTATCATGTCTTCTCCCCCTTCTTGGACTAGCTCTGCAGGGATGTTGTCTGCTCCTGCTGCCTTCCCTTTTTTCAGCGACTTCACTGCAGCCTCTACTTCTTCTCGGAGGATGGGATAGTTGCCATTGTTGGTCACGGGTGGGTTGACAAGTATGCCTGGGTCCCCTGTAGCTCGGTGGTTGTACAAATCAGAGCAGTACTCTGTCCATCTGTTCAGTATGTCTTGGTCTTCCGTAAGACAGTTCCCTTCCCTATCTTGAATGATAGAGGAGCATCCTTGTTTTTCACTGGTCAGGTCTTTTACCAGCTGGTATGCTTTTTTGCTATTATTTTTGTTCAGATTTACTTCTATGTGTTTACACTGATCTTCAATCCAACACAAAGCATCCAGAAGGTGGACATGGCACAGCCCGAACGGAGAGCACCATAACCAAATTGACTACATCATGGTAAAGAGACGCTTCCAAACCAGTGTGAACATTGCCATGACTAGAAGTTTTCATGGCGCAGACATTGGAAGTGACCATGACTTAGTGATGATGACCTTCCGACTTCGCATAAAGAAGGTCAACAAGCAGGGTCTCACCAGAATCAAGTTTGACCTCGAGAAGCTGAAAGACCAAGAGGTAGCGGAAGCCTTCCAGGCAAAGATAGGAGGAAATTTTGCGCCTCTACTACTTCTAGGTGCAGGAGACACGGATGTGGACACACTGATTGACACATTTAACGCTGTTGTAACCCAAACAGCCAGTGAGATCCTTGGCAAACACCGACAAGCAAAGAAACATTGGGTTACAATTGACATCTTTGTTCTATGTGACAAGCGTCGAGAACTAAAGAAAAAGAAATCAGAGGTAGAAGGAGCTAAACAATACAGGGAAATTAACCAGGATATCAAGAAATGCATGAAAAAGGCAAAGAATAAGTAGATTGATAATGCTACACAAATATAAATGTAAATTGGGACGATTGAGCTAAAGGAAATAAATAAACAATATATGCTAAGTTTTAGAAACGAGACCAACGAGAGAAATTGCCATCGCATTACGTCATTCAGTGTAACTCAAATATAACTCGACATCAGATTCTGTATCAAAGTGAGGGTGGTGCTTTGGGTAGTGGTGGCAGCCGAATTGCGTGTGCTGCGAACACGCCGGCGCAGTTAAGAGAAGATGAGCTGCGGATTAATTCGAGTCATTCGCGGAGTGGCGCGAGCCGGCTACGTGCTTAGTGTCGGGCCTTTTAGCTGTAGAATAATACTAAACACACATGCACAGTGACAACAGAAACATGTTGCGAAGGCAGGCTCTGAGACCCGCTGCCGCCTGGCAGCTCTGAGCACTCTGCCGATGTAACGACATGCGGACTCTGCTGCCTGGTCAGACGCAGGGCTCTGGGACCTTCTGGGACAACAACATGCCATGCTCACAAAACAACTAATACCACAGTGACAGAGGCTAGCCGCGAGACGTGACATGCTGCGGCGTGCGCTGGCAAGCTTGAGCCACGCTGCCAAAGTAACAAACATGCGGACACTGCTGCCTTTTCTAACGCAGGCTTTTGACCAACCAACAACATGCCGCCATGCGCACAAGACAAATGACTGACACCACAGTAAGTCGAGACATTGCCGCGCGCTGACAAGCTCGAAACACGCTGCCAAGTACTTAACGTACACGCGGACAAAGTGCTGCCTGATCAAACGCATAGCTCTGACCTTTTGACCAGGCAACAACTGACAATTGACATGCTATGCATGAGTCCGAAATAGCTCAGGCGGTTAAACGTCGGAGCAGGAGAGCGAAGGGTATCGCCGGGTCGTGGGTTCGAATCCCGTCCCGGCCCCGGTAGCTGGACTCACAATCCAGGGGGAAAAACGGATTTGTTCAATAGCAGTGTCCGTTGAAAGGTCCTGGTAAATCTCAAAGTGGCACAGTTGGCCGGAGTGCGCCTGAGTTGATCAGTGTTCAGGTCGTACTCCATAAGCCATAGATTTCCCTGTCCCCCATAACCCGCTCGTCAGGGCCGTCCATGATCACCTCGGTGCTGCAGACGTTAAACCCGAACTAACCAACCAACATGCCATGCTCACAAAACAAACACAACGCTGCCTCACGCTCGGCAAGCTCAGCCGGAGACACGCCGGGTGTCAGGGCCGGTATACAAACATGCTGACAATGCTAACTGGTCAAACGCAGGGCTCTGACCTTTCGATCAACAACATGCCATGCTCAAAACTGAAGCGCGACGAACTGATTTGACACCACAGACACCAAGGCTCAGAGACACGCTCAGTGCCAGGGTATGCAAACCACGTGACTATCCAAAATTTAAGTTGAACTCAGTCGAAAATTACATGCAGCCAGAAATCGTGCTAACTGTACGGGACGAAAGGACTGAGTGGACATATAGAAGCATACACATGCAAATCATGCTGAACAGAAGTATGCAGATAGCAACGTAGACATGCTGACAGAGACTAAAAGCCTTAACTCATTCTGACCCCAAGACCGAAATCCCCAAATGTTGCCGTTGTCCTCTGAAGACTGCATTGCAGTGCAGGACACAGATCGACCATGATAGTTCAAGGGTGATGCCAGAATAGCTTGGCGCCCATAGGCGCCAAGCTATTCTGGCATCCCCCTTGAACTATCATGGTCGATCCTTATCTTGCTGTGGTGTGTCTGGGGTAGAAGGAGTTAACGAAAACATGTCCATAGTGCGCTCTGTCAGTCTTTGCAGATAGCAATTTCGACATCTGAGTATTGTAGATGGACGTTCACAACATCCACGCCGTGTAGTGGGCGAAACGTAATGTTGCGTCATGTTACCCTCATTCCACCCGACTGTCACAGTTTTGCAGCTGCACCCTATCACCCGTAGGAGATGAAGAGGCGCTGGTAGGAGGTCTGTTGTTACTGGCATGAGTCTGCCATTCGCTAAGGTCCAGGCCCACAAGGTCGGGTCAAGATTGTTCCCTATCTATTTAATATGCACCTGCAAGTACACCCTCAGTCTTGCTGTGAAACTTGGCTGCAGCTGCTGTTCGTGGGAGGGTTTGAACCCTGACACAGCTAGTTCTTTTTGCGACTTTTGCGGAGAACTGGCAGTGTCGAAGATCGTCTAGTCCCTCAACAGCTCTACCATTTTAAACGACCACTAGGGCTTCTTCCCCAGTTTTGATGATGTCTTCCGGTGTCGCCTAAGTGTCATGAAATGTTTCTGCGATCTTCCTAGAATGAGCCATTCCACACATCCGCTTGAATGCAACAGACTTGCCTATTCCAAACGGTCTTGATATTGTGTCGCAACCAGTTAGTGCATGGACAAACGGAAGTTGAAGACATACGCTTCCGAGGACATAATCCAGCAGGCACGTTCTGTCAGGCCTCTTCCGCGAGTAAGTCCTCCTGTGGTCTTGATGCTCCGCGTGAGGACTTGCTCAATGACGAGGTCTGTGGAGAGGCCAGCCCAGTACCTGTCAGAGCGCCTCACCACATGGTGGCCGGCGATAAAGTGATTTTAGACGTCCGGGTGCTTCTCCTGTAGGACGCTCATAAACTGGAGGTAGAGATGACCTGATTTTAAATAGAGATTGTGTCCGGCGGCGGCAAAAAATGGGCAGCATCTCCTGTACTGTGAAAAGATGTAGATGCCAGTCACCCGTCCTCTCCGCCTTCAGAAACCTCAGTCCTCAGAATGTCGACCATCTTCATATACTGCAGCCAGAGTGCGCTGATAGGGCGCGAGATGAGAGACTGTTTCAAGCTGCATAGTCTGTCTGCGATGAGGTCAAGTACACCTGATTCAGTTACACACTCAGCTGACAGTTGCCCAGCAAGTACCTGATCGTAGATGTCCATGGCCTTAGAAAGATGTTCATCTACTGCTTCACTTGACATTTGATGGGTAGTGGCTGCAACAGGGCTGTGATTTGATGCAGGGAATTCTCGAAGTTTCTGAGCACTCGCTTCACAACAACTGCCACTGATCTCTGCTTCTGTCAATACAGTCAACTGAAACCAAACTCTTTGGCCGCAAGCATTGCATTAAGAACAGTGTCCACAAGAAAGTGACAACGCACTGCTCTGGCTACAGCTTTCCCACAGAGCATGTCGGTAACAGCATTTGGGGCATAGACAACACTCAGCACGTCCTGTAATTCAGATTCTGCCATCAAGTGCCCAATGCAACCAATGAAGCTCGTCTCCATGTGGAAGGCACCAAGACGCAGAACAATAGAGTGGAGGACACTGCTGGCTAGTTTGTTCTGAATGACGGTCAGCGCCTTTCACCAAAGGGACTGGTCAAACGTCATGACGGGTGTCACTCCATGACGTGTGGCTTCAGCTGTCAGAAAATGTAGTGTGGGCAAAAACACAACCGCTGACTGTCCTGGGTACGTGCCTTGATGAAATGTCTGCATCATGCCAGACCACGCAGGACGTGGGGAACGCAGCGGCCATGCCACCTTCCACATGAGACCGAACTTCCATGTAGGATCCTCCTTCAGGAGTGTCTGAAGGCGAACAAAGTTGTAGCGCAGGAGACAATTTTCTCTGGCGGTGTAGTACACTGTACTGATCTTGGCTCTCTGGACGATTTCTTCAGACATTGCTTGAACCTTAGGCGCTTCTGATGTAAAGACTATGCTTGGTGTGACTGTTGCTATCATGACCATTCCATGTAAGCTATGTCAGCCGTCCAATGTTCGAGTGTTGTGGTCAACGTTGTCTGCAATGTACTGGAGAAAATGCTCACTAGACACAGGCATGTTAGTGTTCTGAGTTGAGGCTGCACTTGCTTCAAACTTTTTGATTTCTTTGTAAGAGCACGAGAACCTATGAGCATTTAAAGTACCAGTCAAGAATCTGGATCCGAAGTGATGATGAAGCTGAATTCCAAGACTAACTTGCAGAGGGGCGCTGATTACCCGAGGGCGAGCTGCCTGCATAACGGCATGCCCTGTTGCCGCAACCTTTTAACTCTAGATCCTTCCCCCAGAAGATGGTAGTCAGCAGAAGCTGCAGAGTGGCGGGAACGTAATCACAGTTTGCTTTGACTGATGACACGTTGTCATGTGCAGCGTAGCATGTGCTGGATGTCTGAATTGCCTGAATGTCCCTTTTAATCAGTTTAGTAGCTGCTTTGATCACCTTGATCTTTTTTGTGTTTTTGGTTTCTGTATCCTGCTTTGCTCTGGTGTAGAGGGAGTGAAGTATGGAACAGGCGGTGGTTCTAAATATCACAACGTTTGCATTTCCTGCTACATCTGTCACAATTAAACTGTAGCCGAAACGTTCTTGCAGCTTCTTTTTCATGTACTTGGTAGAATAGGATGATTCGCTGGCGTTAAAAAAAACTTTTGTTGCATTTTGTCCCAGGTCTAAGTAATGAATTTTCATAGGGCTCTTCCACTATAATACTCGAATTAGGCCTACTGCGCCGGCTTCGACTTGAGGGAGCACGCAATACACACCGCGAACAGCTGCACGCTGCGGCAAGGCTAAATTCCCTGTTACGTTGTGATCAAGGCTAAATTCCCTGTTACGTTGTGATCAAGGCTAAATTCCCTGTTACGTTGTGATCAAGGCTAAATTCCCTGTTATGTTGTGATCAAGGCTAAATTTCCTGTTACCTTGTGACAGGCGCGAAAAAACCTCAGTGTTGCATCATGTCACGTTACTCTCATTCCACCAGACTCTGTGGACCTAATACCCAACCGCTGTGTATTGCGGTTCGACTTGGTGGAGCAAATACACAATGGTGAAAGCGGAGCTGCAGGCTGCGGCAAGCCGATACGCAATCTACTGAAATTCCCTATCAGATGGAGACTGAACTATTATATCGCTATGGCAGTAGTTTAATGTATAGAACTGCAGGCGACGTCCCTAGACGCGCTATCGCCCACTATCGTTATCGTTATAGCTTACGCCATCGTCGGCGATGCCACGGACCTGCGGCAGGTGTCCTCACTGAATACCCGAGTCCGCTCAAAACGTGCGCGCTTCTATACGCGCAAGTGCCTAACCAACTGAATCACGGCCTCATCCTCTCAGTTCATCTCCTAAGGCGGCAATGTTAGTTAGGTCCCATAAACCGTCATCAATTTTATAAATTTTTCATAGCAAGACTGGCAAGCTGTGATGCAACAGGCCCTGTAGTCATGCAACTGAAGTCGTAACATGATACAC